>SSSI01005447.1:0-12225 GCA_004796505.1 Oryzaephilus surinamensis
GCCGTAAGTTATATATGTGATTAATTGAAGTTAACACAAAATACAAACTAATATTAAAACACTCAATATAAAAATGTGGGATAACTTTTTCACTTTTCTTACAATTTTCACAAACATACCTTATACACAACTTTAAATTTAGTGTGAAAACCACAAACCGAACAAAAAAAGGTGTTAAATTCAAAATAAGTAGTGGCCAGTTTTCGCTATAACAGGAAGTGACACAGACTCGAAAATATTTTTGTTGAATTAGCCATTGTCCTATATACTTAAGTCTCAAATTTAAGTTTTTCAAATAATTTTGGGGAACGTATACGTAACTGCGTATAGATAACTGTATTGTATAATTAGCTAAATGTGTTTACATACTTTATGTATAAATAGGCAATACGGTTTATATATTGGTACAGCAGGCACAACTTAAGAAAAACCAGGCTGGCGCACTTTCCGAATGATGTTCGTCACATCACGGTAATTCGAACTCACAACATTAAGTACCATGTGATGTGCGTAACATGCTGAGGATAAAATGGGTAACGCAATAGCATAATGCATTTGCTTATAGAATACTTACCCATACACGTTATTTTAAGTCATGCCTCTGACTTTTTTAAAATTACCAGGTTATGCAACTCTATAGAAAAACGAGTACACCTATAGACTCTGGTTTTTCTTACGTTGTGCCAGCTGTAAACACTTAATTGAGCGTATATGTACCGTATATAACCCCATAGCAAAACCATTCCGAAACTCCCAAATGCTATTAAATTTATTAATCATTTTCATAAATACCTCTATTAATAGATCTTTTTGGTTTTGGCGTACTTTCAGAAGACTCTTCTTTTTTATCCGAAGAAGTATCACTTTCAGCTGGACTTAATGGTAATGAAAAACTCTCGCTTAATACATCTAAACAATAAGTTTGTTGTATTTTACAGATTATTATAATAAATATTAAAATAATTACCACAAATAGATGTAGCTGATTTTCGTTTAAGCCTCTTTTTCAAATTTCCATTTTCTTCGGATTCATTCATCTTATTATTATTTTTAACATCAGCTTGTTCCTGAGTTTTACGTTTTTTACTGATTTTTGAGTCCAACAATTTATTTTCAATATCTTTTTCAAACTTGTCAACATATTTATCGAGATATTCTTTTTCTTTCTCTAACTTTATTGGTGCTTTATCTACATCCTGACAGGTATTTTCTTTCATTAAAAAATCTTCGCTATCTGATCGTTCATCACTAGTATCATCATAAGAATTACTAATATTAGACATTTCTTCATATAATCGTGCCTCTAAAGCATCCCAATTTTCTTTAGTTAATACAGTTGGTGTTTTTTCATTATCTTTATTATTTTCTGCACCATTTATTTGATATTCATTGGACAGTTCAGATTTAGTACTCAATAAACTTAAATGATTTTGTTTCTCTAATAAAGTTAATTGTTTACGTATTTTCATTAATTTCATAGCTTCACGAATATTTGAAGCGAATTTAGGTTTGTTTAATTTTACTTTTTGTGCTAAATTAGATGAAATTGCAATTTCAGTATCATTTACTTCAACTTCGATTGGAGTTTTTCCTTGTATTGAATCTGAATTGCCCGAATCTACCGATTGTCCAGTGTTTGACGAAGACTCATGCGGTTCGTTTGTAGATTTTATTTGTGTTTTAGATGTATTGTCATTAGTGGTGGTTGTAGTAGAGGATTGTTTACTCGATTGGCCGTCATTTGAGTCTCGATCAGTCGAACGACGATCATTTTTCTTTTCTTTAGAACTGTAGTGATCATCTTTATCTTTTTTTGAATCTTTTTTGTCACGTTTATTACTACTATTGCTGCTACTTGTTGAACTGTGTCGACTATTGTGCAACAAAGATGAATGTTTATCTTGTTTTTTATGTGATGATGATGACGAAGACTTAGATTTGGAGTCAGAGTGGCTTGATTTTGATTTAGAATCTCTATTAGCGCTGGAACTCGACGTTCTCAACTTTTCTCTACTTTTGGAATCTTTGCTGGAACAACTTTTATCGTGACTACTACTACCAGTAGAATGTTTATTTCTGTGCCGATCTTTATCTGTTCTGTTAGATGATTTTGAATCGTTGCGAAGACGTTCTTTGTCTCTCGTTGAACTATGTTTAGATCTATCTTTACTGCTACTAGATCTACGATCTTTATCTGAACGAGATTTAGATTTTTCACTAGTTTTAGACATTTTCTTTTCGTCGGTTTTTACTTTATTGTTGACTTCTGATTTTTTCTCATCATCAGCTATATTTCCACCCTCTTTTCTGGATTTCAACTGAGAATCCTCACATATTTCCATTTTCGTATTGTCATCGGATGTTACAATAGATAACCTACTTTCTGAACTATTTCGCGACATTTGGGAGTCTTGATTTGATAAATCAATTTGCAACCCTTTTGTATCACTACTATAATTCGACTCGTGACTAGCTAGTCCAGAAAATCCGGACATATGTGAATCAACTGAATTGTCTTCTTGAAATAATAAGTTTGCAGATTTTTCTTCAAGTGGTTCAAATGGTGGACTTTCGTCCTCTTCCATTTTCATATCATCTGTATTAAGTGAATCATCTAAATCTTCTTTTTTATCATTGCTTACTGACTCTGGTGAGACAGCTTCCAAATCTTTTGGTAATAAATCTTCGGTTGAAACTTCAACTTTTAAAGATTCCATTTTAATATCGTTTCTACTTGGCTTTTCTACACCAAAAAACTTGTATACAACTTCTTCAACTTGCGGCAGGAACATAGTGTTGATTTTAGGATTAACTACTTGGTCTACAATACGTTCTACCCCTGTTTCTAGGAATCCAGATCTACAAAAGAAAGAAATGTAAAAATATGACAGGGAGTCTATTATCTAAATTAAAAAAAGTCTTTTACTCGTAAATATTTTTTCTCAGCATTTCCCGTACTTGATTTTTGTTCATATCTGGCTTCCATTTCTGCTGTTTTAAAAAACTAGAGACACTACCCTCTACACGTTGTCGTAAATTTTGATATGCTGGTTTTGTATCAACATCTGATAAACATTCTTTCCGGAACTTGTCGAAAATACCCTGGGACTTTAATTCATATACAATTTGGTCCACTAATCGTGGATCACCTGACAGGAAATTATTTGCAATCACTTCCATTTTATACAAGTATTACCTATAATAATTAATAATCAAATAAATTCAACCACTATTTATTTTCAATGTCAATTTTACGACATTTTACATCTGACAATTCTGACATATGTTTATAGCCAACAGCAGAAAAAAAAATAAACTAGAAATGTTACTAGCCTAGCTAGCTATCTTGTCTACTTAACCTTTCATAAATTCATATATAACATCCAATTTCAATTTCAACTCTTTAAAATATTTCATATGGAATTTGGTTTTAGGATTAAGTAATCTTGTACGGAAGTATCAATATCAATATTTACTTAAATATTCAACTGATAATTATAAATGTAATTGTTACACTTTAATACATACTTAAATATCAAAGGTCAGAATCAATTAGCATTTTTGAAGTGATTTGAGCTGTATACAGATTTTTAATAAGTACAGTTGGTTCTATTAAGAAAATTACAATGGCAACAACTGATTCAGAAACACCAGCAACTAATCCTACTGACGTCAGAGAGGATTTGGTAAATATTAATCAAAACATACAATCATTTAGTTCATGTTCTTGATTTTTTGTTTAAGGTTCAAACGGCAGTAAAATTTTTACAAAACCCCAATGTTTCTAAAACACCTCTAGCCCAAAAACAGAGATTCCTTCAACGTAAGGGACTAACTGATCGTGAAATACAATTGGCATGCGAACAGTCAGGCGCTTACACACATGAAGAACAACACCAAAGTAATATCGCACCTCAGTTGCCGCCTCCAACTAATTATAACACTTATACTTCCTTACAAGTATCGCTTTTTGATCGTATTAGAGAAATTACCCATAATGTTGCCATTTTTAGTATTGTAGCATATTTTATACATAAAATTTATAAGGTAAATCAATTTATTTGTTTAAAATTTTCTATCTGTATTATGTAATCATTCACTTCAGAGATATATAGAACCATTTCTGTTTGGTAAACATGAAAAAAGTATAGAAGAACGAATAGACGATGTAAAAACAACAGTCAGTGAATTAAAGGACGATTTAGAATGTGTTAAAGTAGAAATTAACAGACTTGGTCGTAGTTCGGAATTTACTTTTGATAGACAGTTAGTTGAAATTAAATCTGATGTGTCCACGGTCAAAGGTTTACTTTTAAACAGGCACGTTTTATGTGTAGTTTTCATTTCAAATAAACTAACAAAATATTTATCTCATATAGGAAACAGTTTCCTTCAGTTTCTAATAATCCAGTCGTGCCACCGTCAATTCCAGCTTGGCAAATGTCCAGTATACAATCGGACACTGACCAACTTGATGCTGATCAAGATCATAAGGACGAGGACATGGAAATGGGCTCTGGATCTGGTTCAGAACCGGAACATTGTACGAAAACAAGCGAATCCAGTTTAGAAATAATGTAATTTTTACTTTTAAAGAAAATTGAACGAATTTTTTCGTTAGGACTTTGTAGATTTTAATTATTTTTTTTTTTTCTAGATATTCGTCGAGGGATTGTGACAGTGAATCATGCACTAGTAGAAAAAGTAAAGAAGAAAACGACAAAAATTAGATTTTATCAATAACTTTTATATAAAATGGGTTTTAATGGTCTGTTACCAAATAATTTTAATTTTGTATGTACATGTATATACATATACCATTATAAAAGATCAATAAAATTGTGAGTACTGTGATTTTTCAAATAAACACGATAACGGGTTAATGTTTTTTTAAACAATAATATCAAGGATAGAAATATTAATTTGATTTTCTAATTAAATTTATTCTATTCAAATAATTTACATTATTGAAAAAGGTCAATTACTCTATTAGGTACATTTTTTATTTCAATAAAACGTTATTACCAAACATTTTAGTAATTATTCACAACAAAATCCAATTGTCTACACTACATATTTACAAATTTCTTAACAAAAATAATTTTAGTTCAATGGACAACACCATTTTTTTTATATAAACGTTGTCACACTGGATTCTTCCATTAACACACAATGTCAATAAACAATAAATAACATCCTAATGCAAATGTGTTAAGACAAATTGTAAATATTTAATAATTTAGCAGTTTGACAAAAAAAAACTAAAGGAACATAATATTTAGGTATATTTGAGGTTTTTATCCAATAAAATATCACATATTTCTACAGCACCTCAAAATTGTATTTTTAACAAAAATATACAATTATTTAACAGTAAAGAGAAAAAATTTGCACCTGCAAAATGTATCGATTTTTATTAGACATGTAGTTGAATAGGAAAGCAATTAAGTACTAAAAGAAACTGCATTAACTAAAGTATCAGAAGGTAATTTATACATAATTATAATTAATATATTAATCTAATTTTGACTACAATTTTATATACACGTATTAATTAGCTTTTTTTACAGAATACATCAATTTTACAGACTTTATTACACAGAAAAGTTTTCGAAATAAAAAAGAAAATTCTCTAAAAAAAAAATTTTTCTGATGCAGAAAAAAATTGGTGTAACTAATTAAAAATTATTTTGTACAATACCATGTGTATAAATTATTAACAAACATAAAAGTTAAAACCTAATACTCGTACATATCAATTATTGTCTAGATTGTATATGTTCTAACATTATTTCGTATACTACAACAAAATAATAAAACTAAAAATGTGATAAACGAATTTATTATGGATGTATCTTTGGTTACATAAAAACAATCTAAAAGAATTTATACAAAGAGTAACACTTCAAAATTAAATTCTATTCATTTCTAAAAAAATCTTTGCAGGTACAAATTGTGTTTGTTAAATAATTGATAAAAAAAATTGACTTTTGAAGTGCCTTCTCTTTTACAATGTCATTTTTTATTCTTTATATCAAACACAATAAATAATGATATTTTTTTTTTAAATAAAATAATCAACAAAGATAAATAAACAAGAAAAATAAAGTGTACTTCTGTATTTATAGATATACTTTACAAAGACAGAAAAATCTACATATACATATTAAAAATAATATATATAATAAAAGTAAAAAAAAAACCTCTTTACTGGTAGATTGTAGGGAGAACGACAATAACAAGGTGTGTAACTTCCAATATGTTTGTTTTGAGCACTACGACTGAATTCAATACCTGTATTAATTATGAAAAATAAAAAAATAAAATAAAAATCATGTAAATTGTACAAAACTACATTTTATATACATTTTTTCTAACATTAACGCTACTTTCACTAAATTCTTATTGGAAATAATACTTTGTGTTATAATATGAAATTTTTACACCGCAAAATTAATTATTTATATGAAAAACATTCACAAATGGATTTTATCATATCATATAATATCATACATATCTTATATTGATGTGCATTAAAAATTTCACATCAATTAAACACGACAAAGATCTAAACAAAAATATAAATCATAATAATAATAGAAAAAGTAATTTCTAAACTCATTTGTATATTTTTTGTTGTATACGCAATTTAAATTTTGTATTTTCTTTAGCCGTACTATCGAATTCTTGTACAACATTATCGATACAATTTTCAACATTATCAATAAGTTTATTATTACATGAATTTATATCAGTAGATGTTGTGTCATTATTCCTTTGTAGGATTTTTTGTACAAAATTACCTTGAGGTAATTGTATATCACTTCTGTTACGGCTGCAAATAAGGACGCACTCAATAATAAAATGAAAATATAAATTACTCACCAAATTTTTCTACCAAAGCCTATGCAAGTGTAGATTTCTTGATAAAACAGAACGTACATCTGTTGTGAAACGTAACGCATCTAGCACAGGAAGTAAATTTAATAGTGCTATATCGGTTGGATCCGAAAACCAAGATTTTATTGGAATTGCATTGTCTAATTTGAAAGACAAATAGAATGTAAATAGAATTCAATTGATTTCCATTCAGTTTCTTACCAGGATAAGCTCTGTATGCGCCTGGACTGTTGTCCAATATAAAAACACTGGAGAGATCATTACAAATGGCACTCAGATCTTTTGTGTAAGAGCCTAAATCTGGAGTGCAATGCTGTCTATAGAAACGTCTTTGTAATATACCACGACCAGCATCCAATTTATCAGCTACTGCAGCTCCATAAATTTCCATACTAGCGGTAAATACAACTAATTCATACCACTGAGATACCTATTGTAAGATAAATTTTTAAAATATTAAAAGTATTTGCAATTTGCTTTCAATTTCATAGTAAAAGAAAATACGGAACAAATCAATTTACAAAATTTGATAATTTTTTTAGTTCAGTTTCTTAAATTAAACCAAAAAAATATGTACAACTATTTATATGATATTTATACCTTTTTTAAATTCATTTTCAAAGTTTGTTACTAAAAGATTCTAATCAAAATGATTATTAAAGTAAATTTATTTAAATGAGATATAAACGATTATTTAATTCTTTCTTGTTCAGGATTTATAGTAGATATGAAAATAAACCAATAAGTTTAGTACACATTTGACCTCGCATTTGACGAATTCGATATTCCTAAAGAATTATAAGCTGACAAAATTTCCATTAAGGTTCCTCGATATTAAAATGAATCCTATTTTACATAAAAAGCATGCATAAACAATGCTTTTGTAGATGGTTTCATTTCTTCAAATTGTAAACATATGAGGAGAGAAACGGGGTATGATTTTCTACTAAATTCGGTAATCTCTATTTACCTCTTTAAAAATTCAAAAAATTATTTAAAAAACACTTTGACAGCTCATAATTCCACGCGTGACGAATTCACCCAAAAACTTATACTTTTTGACTTATTTTCACGTTAACTATATGTTCTTAATGTTTCAGAATTTTATTCATTTTATTCTGATTCATTCTATAGAAAAAATATAATTCTTAGTCAAATAATGGTCAACCTTGGACTGATACTTGAAAATAAACAAATAATATTTATTGTTTTGATTTGTTCCTTAAAATTTGTGAATATGATATTACTATGAAATGTAAATATATTGTGTATTTAAATTTGTTATTATTACTATATCTAGGAAAAAGTCCACATGAGGCCTTTTATGTACAAAGAATCGTACGGGATGCCTGTCTATCACCACCTTAAGTACAAAATCTGGTGGTGTACCTGGGCGCACTGTTTGTCTCACAACACCATCATGATGTGAATGGATTAATGTCTCGTCTAGGTCTAAAACGAGAACTTTTCGTTTAACTATACCTACAAAAATAAAATATTTGTTAATACATATTTTAGAAAAAAACAAAATTTATAAAATCAATGTTACACAAACCATTTAGTACAGAACATATGTACATATAATACGAGTATACAATTTAAACTTACTAAGTCTATGTCGTGATAAGGGAGATAAAGGGAACAAATCATATTTGACTGATTGGTGCTGTATTACCTAAAAATAACAAGAAAATTTATTAATAATCTCACAAAATACAAATTGGGTAAATGCCAATGTCAATGGGAAAATTACAAATTTGCATCAACTCACAATATTCCAAATATTATATATTTTCAGAATAATACACATTGGTATTTTTATTATGTAAAAAATTTTAGTCAACATGTCAAAACCAACAAGTACATAAATGTACTCTAGATTAAATTTACAAAAAAAAAAATGAAAGCCCAATACTAGTAATGTATTATTACTTTTTAGAAATACGTACAGCTCTAGTTTGTTTCTTTAACGTATAACATAAACACGTCCAAATTCTTGAAGCTATAAGCCAAAAAGCCCGAAGTCCCATCTGTAACTGTTTCCACATTGGAAACAGTGTTTGATACCACACTTTCAACACAAATTCCAAATATTGCATTTATTATACACAAATTTCACATTAATTTTTTTTTAATTTATTGGTATTAAAATATTGTTTATATCACATTTTAATGAGATTTATAATGTGAAAAGGAAATTTAGTGCAAACCGCCATTGAAATCGACCACACAAGTTTGACAGTACGTACATATTTTTGTTCACAATAGACAGCTGCGCACTCTTAATAAACAGGAAAGGCAAGAATCCTACTATAAATAATTTAATTATTACAACAAATTTAATTAAAATTTGTTTGATGGTTTGAAATTAATATCAAAATCATATTAAGCCAAACAATTCTAATGAGTCATTAAATTATCAATAAAAAACCTACATATACAAGCTTCTGAAATTAAAAATATTCAGTATTCAAATTAACACGTTGGCAATAAAAATTTAAATGATGTGCGGGAAATACAAAAATACAAAAATTTTAAGAAATTCTTTTATTTTCTATATATCTCAATTTTATATTTTCATAATTATCTAAATAATTAAACATGTATTTCTCATTTTCCAAGGGAACACTTTTGATACATTCTTTAACAGTTAATAAAGGAAGTGTATCTAAATCATTATATATATTTGATAATTTCCCTTTACAGATTAAATAACACAGTAATTCAACACTCGTATCATACGAATCAGAAACAATATTATGACTTTTAAGTATGAAAATTATTTTGCACACATTTATCATCACTTCACCTATATAACTAATATTTAAATTTTCAAAAATATATAAAACCACGCTCAGAAAAAAATCAACTTTTTCTGTAATTGGAATGATATTTTGTTCAACACTTAAATGTGTTAGTAGTTTTCTAATTTCTTGAGAGATTGTTTTTGTGTGACATTCTTTCATTTCTTTTTTAAAATTCACCTGATTCTTTACAATTTCGAAAAAATATTGTACAGTTAATTGTTTCTCCTGTGTTTCCATATCAAATTCACTATCATCTGTATACATTAATGTTTTGTATGCAGTTAATGCACTGTCCATGACGATGCTATTAAAAAATTTTACACCAAAATGTAAACTAGAAGTTAATTGTGCCAACACTTCTAAACATTTCATTAATAAGTCCTTATTTATTGAATAATTTAATATAAAAACAATTTTCTTGACAAAATCATCACTTATTGTAAACTGTTGATTGCATAAAGTTGTATAGGTTAAAGCTTTCAAGAATCTTAAAATTTGAATCAAAATTAAGTGGTCGTCTGTGTCCAATTCATTAATGACCACATAAATTTCCTCTTTTTTTAATTCTACCTCTCTGTTTACTGATAAAATATTCGCTAATATACCAATAACTATTTCCAAAAAACGATTTTCGCTATACATGGCTATTGCTGTACAAGCAATAGACGGAAATGAATGATCTATGAGAAAATCACAGACATCCTTTTCTACAGTCATGTCCCATAAAAAGCACAAATCATCTTCCAGTTCCTCACACCATTGTAAATCCGAAAATTTTAACAATGTTTTCAAAACGAATCTTTGACTATACATTGTATTGCCAATTGCGTCCCCTCGTAATTTCTCTTTAGTTTCATCGTCAAGTTCCTTTTCGTTTACGTTACTGTGTTCTTCTTGAAGATCTGACGACATTATTTAGGTATTAGTGTTACTAGAAAAAATAAACATAAGTGAGTATTATTATGCTATAAGTACAGTAGTCATTGAATATAGTTTGGCATTTAGAATCACAACTTACCCTAGATATATTTTTACAAATGTTTTACCGGAAAAAGTGCGACCAGTATTGGTTGATATGAATTAATAATTCATGTAGTTACTTAATACAGAAAAAATGTATGTGGCACAAAAACGGCAAAGTGGGCAAAGTCTTTTAAACTTGAAAATAAATGTTTATTTACTTGATTTACTTGTAAATAAAAATAAAGGTTATGTAACCTAGAACTATCCACGGATAATTTAATATACCCGGTCGGTGTCAATTTCTGCCACCACGACATGAAATGGTGTAGTTTCGCTATATCTTTGATGTTACGTCACAAATTGTAATTGTACGAACTAATCCAATATTTGTGAGTGAAGAGAAAAAAGAATATGTTCGTTAATTAATACGAATTTCTCAAGTTTTATTTGAATGTAAGTAGTCCCCCGACTACGTCCCCCTCAAATGTTTGTAGAAATCATACACTTTCAATATCTATAATGATTAAACCTATATTTGGCGCATACAAAATTTGACCACTAAAACGAGATAGAAGATAGTCGCCATTTTGGCACATAACTGTTATTGTAGGTCATAGCTAACTGTAGAAGTAATAATTAATGTTTATTATGTTTATATACCTAACTCAAAAGTTAATACATTATTAAAATTACAAGTTCTGAAGGAAAAACAATTTCATTGATTGATATTTTGCAACAAATTTGTCCACCTCCCCACCATTAATCTAGTAAGTTTTATTTTATTGTGTTACATTTGATGAATGTATGTAACAAAATGGCAGCCCCCTTATGTGGAGATGTCGGACCTCTTACATAAGAGGTATACTATATTAATGTATATGGTAGAAATTCATAAAAATGACGAATTGTGCGAGAAGTACGTATATTCCTAATAGTAGTAATAGTGCCTTAAATGATCGTGAAATATAAAACTTAACTACGTTCGTATGATTAACACAAACTAAATCTTCCATCTCTATAAATAAACAAAAAAAAATGAGTTAAGAGGCATTTAAGAGGGGATTTGACCGCCACAGTTTTTTCGCTCTCGGGATTTTCGGAACTAATTTTGATGCAATATGGGTTGCCTACTTTAAGGGAACGTTTGGTAAAATAATTATTTTAGCGTACACCCATTTTCTAAATATAATGGACTCGCCCAGTCAGTTAAACATAAGAGAGAGAGGTCCGAGAGAAAGAGAGAGAAGGGGCATCGATAACATAACCTAAAAATAAGAATAATGACATTGACAATAATGGCGGACCCCTAATTTCAAGGTCTGCTTGCCTGGTGTAGTGTCCTTTACAAAAATAGAAATCTGTAATGTTGACAGGTTAAGTAAGAACGCTGTAATAGGTTCGAACACATAAGAATACGTTGTTTTAACATCTAACAAAAGTATCAAATAAAGTGTGCCCTTTTTATTATTTTGTTAAAATAATTGTTTCATTCAACAAACAGTATTCAATACAACACGTATTGAATACATAGTCAACAAGACACAACAAAAGTTTG
>SSSI01005448.1:0-17900 GCA_004796505.1 Oryzaephilus surinamensis
TTATTTTTTTTTATTTTATTTCCACCTCTCATGTCTGTGTTCGAATTATAGTGTTGGAATGGGTTTATACACCCTCATATACCTTTAAGGTACATATCCCTAATGACTAACCGACTGCAAAATACATATAATATTAGAGAGCCTTAATGGACTTCCAACTATCCAAGTAATTAGGAGTTGATTCCTTATGTTCGGACACGAAACCCCCTTAAGGGTTCATTGATAATGATTCTTTGCATTATTAACTTGTCTTTAGGATTATATTAGATTGTTGACCTAATATTTTATATATATAATGTATGATAAATGCGTGTGACATGTCAGTTAGATATTTTTCGGTTTTGCGTGTTAATAACAATTTTTTCCATTTACTTAATGAATTTCCATCATCAGTTCAATTTATTGATGTGTAATGCAAAATTATTTTAGTTACAACGATTTTTTTATTTACTCTCGTAATACTTTTGTCCCATTTGTAAATTATTGACATTTAATTTTCTTTAACAAAAGTTATTTTAGCTACGAATTGAATTCCTTTAAGATACCTAATACTATTCGGGAAAATTAGGATTTTTAAATTTGATTTAAGAGAAAATCATTTTTAAATGACTGACTAAAATAAACAAGTAATATTTCTTATATTTTCAAAATAGCATAAATATTTAAAGATAATTTCTTTTTATTTATCTCGAAAATGTTAAATTTGTTTAAGATAATTCGAAATAAGAAAAATTTTATTGTACAACATTGTAAATTTCTAAATAAGTAAATTTGTGAGGGTTAAAAACGCCCTCATTATTTCATTCAAAGAGATATCTCCTCATTCATTGAGTAATTTTGAGATATTTAGGAAAATAAGGATTTCTTTAACGATGAAATAATTTCAGAGCAACAAAATTTCCTATAAATATTTTTAAAATAACACAAAAAAAATGATAAAATAAATGATTCCCACTTAATATGTATCTCGAAAACATTAATTTTTACCCATTTATCTAATGAATTCCCATCATCTGTTCAATTTATTTTTGTATTATTGTAAAATTATTTTAGTTGCAACGGTTTTGTTGTATTTTTATCTTACATATTCCCTTAAGGGTTTGTTCCATTTGCAAATTGTTGCACATTGAATTTTCTTTAACAAAAGCCTCATTTTTATGTAATATAAAAGCAAATTCGCCTACCAAACAAAAGTATAACTTATTAACTAAAGAGAAGCTTGTTATTGAATTATTTGGCCGTTTGTATGCCACTATAATCAAATTATAGAATCACTGCATGTATAAAGGTAGTTGTGTTTTAGTATAAAGTAATAATTAACTTAAATTAAATTCCAATGCTTTTATGTTAATTGTTTCACAATTATTGAAAATTCATATGACATTATTGGCTGTATACATATTTCTTTATACAGCTATAAAAAAAACATTGCTTCACAAATAGACACATATCTATTATCAGCGAACCGTTAAATTGCCACAATATAATATAAAATTCTGTTGTCTTTCTTCCAGAGATTGCACTACCATTATAAAATTCCCTTTATATAAACATAATATATATATATATAAATGTGTGTAGTTTTATGTAGGAAACATGTTTTTACTATAAAATATTAAACAGTATTCTTATTTCGTTTTTCTTGCGAGAAACGAGCATCTTCCACCATATAATATAAAATGTAACACTGTTCCCACATTTCCCCTATACAATATAAAACAAATAATATAGTTTGAAGCAACTCCCTCATGATATAAATTATACAAACGAGCTTTTGCTGTAACACACTATTATTTGCAAGAAAATGTTGCTCCCAAAAAGGGTTTTTTTTCGTGTAATACGCAAATATAAGGGCACACAAAATTCGCGAAATAAACCCAATTAAAAAAAATAAATTGTGTAAATAGACGATTAAAACTTAGAGTTTTATAATGTTTTCTTTTCATTTCAAATGTGTGTTTTTTTTCTGAAGCGCATGCAACTTTTTAAATATTTTATAAATATAATAAATTTAATTAAAATTTCATGTTTTGAATAATAAACAATTATTTTATTATATAATATTGTTGATCCACTTTACATAATTGGCATATATTTTATGTACCTAATTTTATACTATAGGAAAAATAACATTATAAAACAACATACATAAATTTAAATAGGTAATTTACAAAATTTTACATTAATCAATATTTTAATAAAATTGTTATTCAACTTTGACATTTAACAACAATATGTATACACCTATATTTTTCTTCAAAGCATTCAAAGGTAATATAATTATTAGAGGGAAACTTACGACTATATTATTGTAAGGTATGACATAATGTTTAAATAACATTAAATCGATTGGAAAAAGTTTTTACGAACTTTTTTTATGTAACAAGTCTATAAAAATCCATAATAACCTGTATAAATATAAAATCGGAATAAAAAATTATACCGTTTTGTAAAAAATTTGCTATTTTTAAACCATTATCTGGATATTCGGAAAGAAGATTCAATTTAACTAATTTCGTAAATATGTAGGTAGATATATATACAGATGGTCTTTGTTTATACAAATATAAAATAACGAAAATTGTTTAGACTTTAGAGATTCCTCATGATTTCATTAAATTTCATGTTTATAAACATAATCTTTCTATATAGAGAACAGATGAATATATTGTATTAAAGGTGGAATTTTAATAGTTCTAATGTTCCAGTTTTACGAAATGTGAAATTTATCCTGAAAATAATTACTCCTCTTTCATTTTGCAGGTAATTCTTTGTGTCGAGATACATCAACATCACAAAAATACGCCAAAGGTAAAAAATATCATTTATTATCTATTAAATTTGAAACAAAGCTTTTCCATTTAATTAATAAAAATGCCCACGATTTTTAAATGAAAAACCCAGTGATGAATAACAACTATGTGTATTATTATTATTTTTCTATTTTTTTTACAATTTCTGCACATGACATTTATGTACATATATGTAAAGGGTTGAACATTAAAAATACAAGTTAATTAAACCTGTCTAGTACATAAACAGCGATAAGAAATGACTGGAAATAAGACAATAAACAAAACCACTATCTCTATTTTACCAATAAGGCCTGAAATATATAAACCCACACGTATATATGGCCCACCAAGAATAGAACACACAAAACAAAGAGAAAATAATTACAGAATGATCTCTGTTTTATATCCATTAATGAAGAATAAAAGAGAGATAGAAAATGGCGTCGTCGCCACACTTATCATCAATTTCACTTTACAGGATTTTTCAGTATTAGACCATTATTGCAAACACCGGAATCATTATTAGGGTATATATTTTTTTAACAAAAAAAAATACGCACAGAACAAAGAAATGTAGTTTGGAATTTTATAATTTTTGTTTGCTGCATTTTCAGTTCGTGTTAAATGGGGTCAAATTCAAGTTCAAGTCCATATAAACATATTTTTCGTATTTGGTACAAATATTTATACGAAAATAATGTGGAACGTGAACTAATGGATGTTTCAATGTATAATATATAGAATTTATGATATAAAAATGTGCTCGTTATCCTGTCAGAGAAAATAAACCCATGAGTATATGTGTATATAATATTGAATAATGTGATATATAGTGAAATGCCAGAATGTCCCTATTGATACATTCAGCGACTGTCGGTGACAGTTTTCATGTAATCTGTTTAAGCCGATTTTGTACAATGCTTTTATAAGAAAAAGAAAAACATAATATATTTCCAACAACAAACTTCATTTAAATTTTCGATTTATTATTATTAGTACATGTTTTAAATTCGGATATTGTAACTAAAAATAAATAATTTTTACGTCCATTCATGAAAAAACCGTGACGTTTTACAACAACTGCAAAAATGTTTGGCAAAAATAATGAAAACATTCATTCTTAAAAATAATTTATTTTTAACTCGCATTTTTTTTCCATCTCTATTAATAGTGTTTGAATACAATTAGCGCTTATATATACACAAAAAACTAATAAAAAGGCATCTAACTTTATAATTGGCATTAAATAGAAATTGGAAAGCTTGTTTAAAATAATGTATAATATAAGAACTAATTCTTGTTCACTTAATTAGAGACTTTTGTATATAAAAACCGCTTTTAATTTTGTAAAAAGGAAATTTCATTTTCTTTCTCCTTTTATTTCGTACATAATATGTATATTTTTATGAAAGGAGAACATTTTAAATTCAAATTAAGTTCCAATTTAAATAACAAACAAATTTCTCAAATGAAAACAGAAAATTATATTTATGGTGTTGAAAAGTCTATCCAATTTACGAAAATAACATTTATATTATCAATAATATAGATTTCAAATCAAAATATTACAAGTATACATCTATAGATTAAACAAACAAACAATCAAACGTTAACATCGTGCCTGAAAATTATTTCATAGTTTACGAAACGTGCCATTTTTTTCTACATAGGTACGAGCTTTGTTAATTACAAAATAAAGCCATTAGAGTACAAGATAAGATAAGGAAATCGGAAACCAGATTTTTAGTTCAAGTGCTTTTTGCAAAATTATTTTCATTAATAATTTCACTGATAATGAACCACATTTGCACAACTGCACATATTTATATATGTAGTCGCAATTTTTCTGTTTGTCACTCAATTTAATGATGGCTTGCACATTTTTGTTGTCAAGCAAGAATTTTTCGTACATTCGAAGAAAAGGAGCCTTTAACTTATTTAAATGCAAAAGGCTTCAACACTGAACGACATTTTAAAAAGGATACAAAGGGAAATAATTTCTCCAGGGTGTTGTATTTTCAACGACTGTATTCGGAATCACACATAAGTATACGTTTAAATTTGAGAAAAAAGTGGAAAACGAATTAAATATACATACATGTTAAATTCGTACGTTTGCGTTGTAGAATTTAATTGAAATTGAGATTTTCTTAAAATGTGATTAAATTATGAATGCATTTTTCATTTTATAGTCCAACAGTTGTCTATTTAACATATAATGGTCGTAAAAGGATATTTTTATCAAGATTGAATTGTACATGTACAAAATCGATATCCAAGATATATTTTATTAAATACCAAACTGATATGTATGTTTTATAAATAAACTTGACAACAGAACAAAAATTCCAATGACCTCTTTTTCGTATTGGAATCGATTGGTTGGGGCAATGAATTAAAAAAAAATAATGAAAAAATCCTGCTTCTTCCAAATGTTTTCATTTTTCAGGGTGCAAATATTGAAATTGATTTTTTCCGAAATGATTTTATGAGTGCTAATAAATCAATGTTTATATAAATGTTTGTAATTTGGGTCAGTGATAAATATTTGCATAAAATTCGATTAAAATTTTATGAGCCTTACTGTGTCGTACAAATCTGAAAAGACAGACTGAAATCAGTTTGTATGTCAAATGGAATTTGAAACATTTATAACATATTTTCCAATAGTAAACATTATGATTATTTCATTTTGAATACAATGTATGTATGTGAATAAAATTTCGCATTTTTATAAATTTAATGGTGTTCACTGGGTGAAAATGCAATAAATTTCGTACTGATGAAATTTGTGTGCCATTTGGAATTGAAATTTATAGTTTTGAATATATATATTTGTGTAGTTTGATTGCATTTTTATAACACACTGCAAAGCTACTTTGTAAGACCAGAAAAACAAAAAAAAAATTGTAAATGCATCAATGTTCCAATGTTCAGATTAATATGCTTTGTTCTTTTTGTTTGGTATACTGCCAAATTCAATTACATTATTATATCTTTTAATTCCAAGAAAATAATGGTTTGTTTTGTTCGAAAAATATCTTCGTTTCAAGTTTAATTAAAGATGAAAAATTATAAAAAATATGTTCGAGTTTTTTCTCATACAGACCGTTCCAAGATAAATAAAATGCTGGGCTATATTTTGAAAAAAATGCCTAAATAGATTTTTCGTGAAATAGCTTTTAATAAAATATTGTTTTTAGGCGTATTTTCAGATTGACGTGTTTTAAAAGTTTTGAGAGAAATTATTTTCTCACTTATTTATAAAATAATAACTTTATTGAGCAAAAAAGTTATTAAAGTAACTTCAATTCATTCAAGCTACAAATTGTGTAAATTTGAGAAATTCAGGAAAGTTGGAATTTATAATTTAGTGAAAAATTATTTTTGTATGCAACTCGGATTAAAGAAATGCAAAATTTAACTGAGAGAGTTTTAAAAACAAGACAATTTTTCTAAATAAAAAAAGATATTATCTTGAGATTTAAACCAAAATAAATGTCATAGAGGTAAAAAATTCCATCCATCCAAAAAGATGTCTTCATACATTGGCTAATTTCGAGATATTCAGGAAAATGGTGATTAATTTTAAGATACTCTTTCTCTGTTTGTAAATTTAAAAGAATAAATTTGAAGACCACCAACAAATGTTAAAAAAAAATGAAAGATGTGATTCTTTCCCACTTATCTCTAAATTGTCAACTCATTTAAGAAAAGTTTTATTACACAATCGAGTATATTTATGGTTTTAAAACTCTCTCATTTTTCCATCAAAATAGCCTCTTTTGATCCGATGATTATTTTCGAAATATTTGGGAAAACTGTAATTATTTTTAAGATAATCTTGTTTTTTTCTGTTAATTTAAGACAATAAATTTGAAGAAAACCAACGTTTCATCTAAATACGCATATGTTATATTAAAACTATAATAAAAAATTGGAATTCTTTCTCACTGATTTCCAAAAATACGAAAAAGAAATCAATTTCGAGATATATATAAAAATGATGATTATTTTTAAGAAACTATTTCTCTCATTCTGTACATTTCAGTTGTAAATATTCTACTGGATGAATAATACAGTTACAATTAGAAAATCAATGTTGGGACAAAATGGAATATATTTACATAAATGAATGTTCCATTTTATTTTAAATAAACACAAACACTAATGTAATAATATTAAATGTGTAAAATCCTTTTTCCGGCCAAAAAACAAATAACATAGAAAATGAACCACTGTATGTACAACTTAATAGTGGAAGTTTAAAAAGCTCTCCGGAGAGTGCTGTCTGGAGTGATGTTTTAATATTTATAAACAAGCAAGTACACCGAGCTCTCTATATCGTCTACTATATTGAGGTTTTATGTTTGGTAATGCAAAATTAATAACAACAAATATTCAGCTTTGATACCTTTTAAGTTAATTAAACAGATTTAAGGTGGCATTACTCGAATATGACTCTCTCGTCATATATAAATATGTATATTTCAGGAATCATTTCGTAAAATGGTGGAAGATGAAAATTTTCCAAAGTAAGGTACTTGAACGGAATTATTATATCGGAAAAATATCGATATTTCATATTTATGTAAAGTTTCGAGCACGTTATTTACTCATGGAGGAATTTTTCCCCAAAATTTCAATATACAATATTATTACTGAAATATTTTAATTATTTAATCAAATAAACTGAATGAACTGGAACGTTATGAAATAAATATTAGACGAAAATCCGCCATACGAGCTTTCAATATGAAAATAAATAAAATGAAAACGTTTTTTTTTTATTCTCATATTCTGTGGACGTAAATTTGAATGAATAGAAAAACCTATTAAATGATTCAATTAAAATCTTCGAAACTATACACTTTTCATTGTTGTTAACTTTGTTATAAAGAAATTAAATAAAAAAAAATAACGAAAATCCAAAGGGAAAAGTAACATTAAATCGTATTTATTTCGATAGACTTGATTGATATAATCACTGTTGGAATAAACTATTAAAACTCTAGGGAAATCAATCAATTTCTATACGTCATACGACACGGTTACATTGTATAAAGAATCGATCAATTCGAATTGGAGAAAAACTGCTGACTAGACTTTTTTTATTAGAATAAACAATTTTTTTAATTAAACTAAAGTCAAAAATGCAAAAGGGGAAGCTGACGTACAATTAACCAGCTGGATAAATTCCATTTACTGCACACAACTAGGGAAAATTAAATGGCCAGATATAATAATGTCATAACTAGTAACAAGACTCCATTAATAGTCCCTTTAACAACAATTTTCTCTGCTATTGTTTTAATAAACTAGTTACAAGAAAGGCTAAACTTGTCTCTCTGTGTAGATAGGGTAAAATTTAGTTAATTATTTGTAGTTGAATCAGTGTAAACGCGACTTTTTTGCTGAAAAAACGCTTCTTCCAACAACCGCACATTTTTCGCTCCTATACAGTTAATTTTCTTTTTGACGTGCAATAGAGTGTAAATTTCCCATATTGATGTTAGTCGATTCCGCTTCCTTTCATTTACATGAAAAATCATTTTCTTATATATAAAAAGAAACTGAAAATGTGTATAAAAAAAATTCCATGTAAAATGGCTGAAAATAGTATTATCTCGTTAACTTGTACGTACATATTTATACATAAAGGCGAGGTTTATTTAAATAAAATGAAAACGAATACGTCAACCAGAAAATTGTAACAGCTCTATATATCTGTCTGTGGGTTCTCATTTCCATGTCGATGGGTGGTAGTTTTAGGAACGCGAATATAATTGTGGTTTTCTCTTGTATAATTCCTTTTTGTTAGTCAAGAGACATAGAGGCTTACCCACTACTTGTACACACACATATAATACGTATTTTATACGTATATGTGCGGTTCTATTTTGTACGACACATAAAAGCTTCTAAACAAACGTTTGAAATATAAAATAGAAAAGGACGAAAATAAAGAATGCTGTATGTACCAAAAAACATAAAATCGCTCTTTCTGTATATCTTTTGCAGTGCAGATGTGCTCCCGCCGTTTGTTCTGGTCTTCTTCTGTGTCTGTATATACTTATCGGCCTTCAGCTGATACCTTTGTGATGTTGTATATTACTTTATCTCTTTACTTGAAGGAAATTGTTGCAATAAAAAGTACTACGTTTAATAACGTTTTTAATGCCTAAAGGGGCCCCACTCTATTTAGATGGATAATGGAAGGAATATTGGCTTTTATGCAAACTAAAATTTTATATTTATGTATATTAAATTAAAGCCCTCCTGTCAAGGTCTATTTTTGTTCAACGATATCCTATTGTAGAGGAAAATTAATCAAATTTTTAATTTGTTTTCGATGAATTTATTGTCTTACAATATATGGACAATTTAGTACCTGTTAAAGTTGTCGTAAAACTGTTTTGTGGCTTTATTTTAAACGTTCAAGGACAATCAAGTTTTACTATGGTGTTTTATTGAAAATATTTATAATTTTATATCAATTGGTTTGTTTAACGCGCAATATACTATTAAAATAACAATATACAACCAGAAACTTTGAAACAACTATTGAAGTTTAGTTTTAGTAGTTTAATAAAATGTTAAAAAAACGTCAACTCTAAACTTTAAATAAATTGTTCTTAAACACATGTATATTATGTTGATTTTGCTTCAAGTTTTCGCTTTATATACTGTTTGAAATTCTTCTTTTATGAAAAAAATGTACCTATTATTCAACTAATAATTAAACGTTAAATTAATGTTGAAAAATACACAATAAAATAATATTTTAAAAATTGGAGTAGTGCTTTCGTTTTCTTGGTTTATAGCATGTTTATAAAATGTTTTAAATGGAAAATGTTACAAAACGTTACTTATAAACGTTTAAAAAACGTTTCTATTATCTACATTTTCCTTTGTTAATTTCGTAAGACGTTTTTTGTTCTAAGTCTAATTTGGAATGTTTGTTTTAAAAACAAATCTGTTTCAATTTACGATTCAACGTTAAATTAACGTTACAAAGTTCGTAATAGAATAATATTTAGTGAATTGATACAGAGCTTTTCTTTTCAAGTTTTATGATTAAAGTTTAAGTTTATATTATAAACCTGAGTTTGACTGTCAATTAAAAACAAAATAAACGTTATTTTCAAAGCATAAAACAACGTAAAATCAATAATGTTGCAAAGAACTCATTTTAATTATAATTTTTGTTATAAATACAACGTAAAAGATAAAAATAACAAATTAAATGGGAACCACAGCAGGTTGGTTACAAAAACGTTTCCAAATACGAAATTAGAGAGATTTATACAATACAAAACCACACATAGTTAAACATTAATGAGGGAACCTTAAAATAGGCTTTTGATTGCAGCCACAATAATTAGATATAGTTTAACAAACAATGAATTTTATTACACAATAATAATTTATCATCAGTTGAAACATTTTGTTTTGGATATAATTAGATATGAAAGTTAATTAATATTAAAATTTCGGTTTTGTTGTTGCGGGAAATGGAAAAAACCAATTATATAGAAGGGTATTATGTTAATAACAAGGAACATTAATACACAAACGATTGTGTGTTGTACGAAATATAGATTCTTTAATCAAAACCCAAGCCGCTCTCATATTGAAATTTAATTATTTAAGATAACAAACATATATATGTATTATGCTGGTAAGGGTTGTATAAATTTGGTATGGAACGTTTTCGAGGTGTAAATTCTAAATTATTGCCCTCTAATACCAAGAAGCAGCCAACATCACCCAGTTATGCTAGTAGCAAAATTCACCGTTTCCACCTATACAAACCCGTAATCCGGTTTCGGCTGCCGCAAAAGTGAAATATACGTTCTATGTATGCGAAAGTGCAAAAGGGAAGTAAGTACTCAAGATGGATGACGATGGAAAATGAATATGAAAATAGATTATAAAGTCCTACACAGCGATGATAAAATTGTAAATTTATCTGACAACAACAACCACACAAAAAATTATAAAGGAAATTTATTATAATATGGTGTCATTTCATGTCATGTAACTTTATCGCATATGTAATCTAGACGCGCCAAGGAAAATTTCTAACATTAACACACTCGTGCACATTGTCATGTTAAAAATTTACTGTCACACAGAAACTGATAAAAGACCGGAAATCGTATCACATTGAAGAAAAATTTGAATCTTTACGTACGCATAAATCATTCCTTCTAGCAGGAATATGGCAACCCGCTAATAAATCAACGCCTATTTACTAAAACGCACACAAAACCATTTAAAATTCGCTCAGTTACCACTTTATACGTATAATTTTTTTATTCGTACTCTCTAACAAATCGACAATTAAACGTGGGAACTTATGTTTTCGATGTTGCCATAGGGGGAGTCTTTTTATTTAGGTTACTGGGTCAAAATGGGGTTGTGGTTCCACTATCAATGTCAGCTTTAATGGAAAACTAAATTTTTTTAACGACCATTTTCCAGCCATACCCGAAAAACTACACCCTCACATAAAATTTCATGTCATTATTTTGTTATATCCCTTTTGAAATGGGATACATACATTCACTCCTGTTGGTTATGGTACTTGAAAGAGGTGATGTTTAATTTACTTATACAACAGCGGGTTAAATGTGGTTAATCGTTCAACAAAAAGTAAATTAAATTTCAATGGAAACACATTTTATTAGCCTGTAAAATTGTTTATGAAATTTGTCGAATAACACATTTTCAAATAAATTGTGCGGAACAGGATTCCTGTGTGAATTTTATACGTGAATGTGTCGTTGCTATGGAAACAATTAAAACTATCATTACATAAATAATTGTAAGAATTTAATTTCATTGTGCTTGGTTGTTTTGTTGCTATAAAACAACAACTATAGAACTTAAACAAACTTTAATACATATAGAAATAATTTCAACAATTCTATTACATTATGGTTCATCGTTTCGTTGCTATGGAATCAGTTGAAACAGTTCCTTTTGTTGCTATGGTAACAGTTACTAAAACAATCGTCACTGTACTAATTATAGCAACGATTTATTTTAATTTCACAATGAGTTATTGTTTTGTTGCTATGGAAATAGTTATTAAAGCAATCGTTGCTTAAGCAATCACAGCAGTTCATTATTATATTTTTTATGTGCTTCATTGTTTCGTTGCCATGGAAACAGTTAAAACAATATTTATGCCAGTAATTGTAGCAACAATTTATTAAATTTCACAATGGTTCATTATTGTTTCATTGCTATAACAATTATTATTACCATCGTTGCTAAAGCAATCATAACCCTTTATTATACTTTTATGTGCTTCATTGTTTCATTGCCATAGAAACAGTTACAACAATCGTTGCTAAAGCACTTATAGTGCTTACTCACTACAATTTATTATATTTTTATTGAGCTTCATTGTTTCGTTGCCATGACAACAAGTAAAACAATCGTTACTACAGTAATAAGTCAACAAAATAATTTCTTTAATTTTATTTTTATTTATTCACTATACAGTAAATTTTTGTTATTAAAAATTATATTAAACGAATTATTTATCATTTGCAATTCTTGCACATATTTCTAGTCAATTTTATTGCCCATTTTTTTCGGTTGTTTCAAAAGACTTTTGCTTGCAATTAACCAACTTAAAAAAACTGGAAAACTTAAAAACATTCTACCCTAGTATGTTAACTGTAAAACATTTCCTTGCTATATATTATTTTAATATAACTTTATGATATTTTAGGCAGCTTGTACAAAGCATAAAACTTTCGTAATTGTATTTTATGCACAAACTTGCAAAGAATAAAATAAATTATTGGTTAGTTTAAATTGTGGCTTGTTGTGTTTTTTTTTTTATTAAATTTTATGTTCTCCTTGTAGCATATAACTGGGGTATGATATATGAGAATGTGAGTAAATTCATAATATACATATGCTGACAGAAAAATCAATATTAAAAAAATTTGTTTACTTGTTATCTTTCACAAAAATGTTACATTCATTATAATACATAAGTTAAATTTGAACAAAGTTTTAACTTTTAATCCAGTTTTCGTGAATTCCATTAAAATTACATGATCATCATCAAAATTCGAACTAATTTTGAATAGCGATCGCCGTCCGCCCCATTCAACAATCAGCTGACTATTTCGTATTCCTTTTTAGTCCTTTATTCAGTGGTATAATTGAAATTTAAATGAATATTGTTAATATTTGAATTGGGAATGGTTGGTGCGAGTATTCACATGATAAAAGTTGAAAAGTGCGCTTCGATTCACACTTTCAATCTTCTCTCTGTTTACCGTTTTCGAAGGAAGAAACTTCCACACTCTTCTTATATATGAAAATGAACACAGTCATTTAAAGCTCATCCGTAATAGTATGTGGCAAAAGAAAATGTGGCATTCGCATCCATTTTCAACTTCAATATTCCAACATGAAATAAAATTACCGTAAAATATTGTCTTATTAAAAGCTCTCGTGGAATTTTTTTATAATTTTGCAGCTTTGTTGCGAATAAAAATAAAATGAAAAGACCAGGAAAAAAATGCTAATTTAAATGGAATTTCTGTTACAGTTTCGTGTGCAGCACGTTCACCAACCTGTGACTTGTTAAAAGTCCGTTGTTTGGGGTGGGAGGGTGTGAAGACACATGAACGCGGGTGAGAAGCCGCCCCGGCCAGTGGGGCAATGCGTGAGCTAGGCTTCCATCCAAAGCTCCGTACCATAACAAAGGATCTACAGCCTCACCTTAATGTGCACCCTCTGTTCGACGCTGACGGTAAGAAATTCATACAAATTGTCCTTTAACCCCTTTTCTACGGTTTAAATTTCAATGCACAAACTTTCACACCCACACACATATCAAGGGTAAATTTTAATGTTATAAACTTTGACATGTATTGAAAAAAGCACAAGAGAGAAAAGATACTCCTTCATTTCAATATATCTTTATTTTATATACTAAAGGGTTGAAATGTTGATATATTTTTCGTTTTAAGCACATTTTAATTATTCTGTTTTTGTAACAAATACTGTACTCTAAATCTCATTAAATACTTAAAATATGTTTTTTTGAAATGAACTTTTATACTGACCAAAAGCTCGACTTTAACATGGGACTGACGTGTATTTCAATTTTTTTTTAAATAAAACCAAAAGTTGATAAAAAGGTCAATAAGTTCTACCAAAAAAACAAGTTTTTTTACAACAATCGTCAGTGTAATAATTATAGGGGTCATTGTTTCGTTGCTATGGAAATAATTAAAGGAGTCGTTGCTAAAGCAATCATAGCAATTTATTATATTTTTAGTGGTCTTCAAGATCTCTTTGCCATGGAAGAAGTTAAAAAATCTTTACTGCTAAGTAAATGTTTCGTTGCTATGGAAATAATATAGAGAATCTTTGCTAAAGCAATCATGGCAATTTTATTATAATTTTATTGTACTTCATTGTTTCGTTGCCATGGAAACATCAGTTAATTATAAAACAATCGTTACTTTAGTAACAATATCAACAGATTATTTTCATTTTCTGTTTTATTCATTTCTGATTTATTTCAAAAAAAAATTAACAACAAAGAATTGATAAAAAAGTCAATAAGTTAAAATATTCCTCACCAAAAAACAGGCTTTGTTGTACAAAAAACCAATCATATTTATACAAGGATGCTTTTTATGTGGCATTTATAACAGATTTTGTTATTTTTCATTTGAATTTTAACGTGTAACAACATTTTAAATCAATAAATAAACGATGATACTGCCCATGTATTAAATATAAACATTATTGTATTTTTAATGCTGTTGAAAAATTTAATATAAATCGATCGTATAGCACTTAAAGAAGTTCTTCATTTTTTTTCTTGCTGTTGAATCAATTTTTATATTAAACTTCTCCATCTTTATAAAACCAAATTTTAATCTCATGCTTGACACGTATTGAAAAAAGAAGTTCTTTTTTGAATATTGGAAAACTAGTACTCAAGGATTGGTTAAACAAAGGAACAAAATTTTCCCATTTTGAAAGTGCAATCAGAACATTTTTTTAAATAAAATGCAGTATAGAAATTAAGCGATTTTATGTGTTTGAAAGCAATCGAATGGTAATTACATCCTTTATAGTCAAATGCAAATATTGTGTTTTAAATAACATAAAAAATTCAGTAAAACCAATCGGTTTTCCATCCTTCAATTCACTTTTTGAACATATTTAATAAAGAATTGTGTCCTATTTTACTCAAATTACATCAATTAATGCCATCCAACAAAGTATACGTATAATGAAACATTTTCAACATTTTGTAATAAATTATTAAGTAATTTAAAAATTGCTTTAATTCACATTTCTATGTATTATTAATGTATGCATGTTCCCTCATAAAACACTGGCCAACATAATATTTTATAGAGCTTAATTTGACGGAAATATAATATGTATATATGTATAGTGAAATTTTCATCGTATATACAAGAGAACGAACCGTAATTTTACCTACATATTAAATTTTATATATTTCACAAAGGCATTTTTTCTTCATTCCTCATCTTTTATTAGTAATATTATACAATGCTCGCATTATAATGGAATTATAAAGACATTGAAAAGTGATTTGGCTTTAAATTGTAATTAATTTGCCACACACAGACGACAATAAATTAGATTGGTAGGAAAAAATTTTTGTTATCGCAGACGCAGACGACGACAACGATAATAGTAGTGAAATTCATGGAATATCTTCATCGAATTAAATGTCAATTTAGGTCTTTATGAAATCATTAAAATCATTGTGTAATTTATGGTTAAAATGTATGTTTGTCAAAGTTTCTGATTCCTAATCTATATATGTGTACGTATTGATTATCGGTGTAACAGTTAATTGTAAAGCCGAAATTGTATTAGAATCAGTACTAATTTCATGTATATTGTAAATGAACATTTAGAAAGCCGGATTAAATGTGTGGGTGTAATCCACCCACACGCATTTAAAAGTATATCTTATATATGGCAGGATTATATACAAAAGAATTCCATGTTGTGTGTACAAAGTAAAGTAAATTCCTTTTAAAATAATTATATAAAATTGCCTTACCACAATTTAGAATGTGAACTTTTCTTTGTTTCGTTTCGGGTGTATTTTTTATTATTATTATTATTTGTGTTGCTGACGAAGAAGCAATTTCGTGTAGCAGGTGTAGGTGTATATGTTGAGCATCCGGTGTTGTATGTTTCTGATATTTCGTCTAACCAACCCCTGTGGGCTAGATTTTACGACAAAATGCGCATTTTCGTCACCAGATATCCATCCTGTGCTGGTTTGGGTTTTAAACTTATAAGCAACGCTACAACACACACTTACATTCAGCCTTATTCCGAGTGGCATCTAAATAATTGCAATATCGAAATTATTACGAAAATCGGAATTATTACGACAATATGGCAAATTCAGATTCCCACCTCCAGTCGGATCGGAATTAATTTAGATATCGGATTTGGTATCGAAATCTTTGGAGATATATATAAATATTTACGATGTTTTAAAATTTGGTATTCCGAAGTTGTTTAATATCGCAATGTTTACAATACATCGAAATTTTTTGTATAAATTATATCAATCGTATTTGTGGTGGTCATATAATTCCGATACATATAAATTTAAGATTTTTTTAAACAAAATGGATGTTTTCGCATCACATATTTTGCTTATAAATAAAGAAATTATAAATAATGAACAGGAACGGTGTAAATGAAAAATATTAGTAAAAGTAAATGTATTAGAATATTAGATAACTGTTTTGTTCGTATCATCAGAGTTTGTTAGAGATGAAAGGGAAGGTAGGTCGGAGCTTATGAAATCTCGTAATTAAACATAGGTACAAATAAAATGTAATAAATTAATAATTTATATTTTGAATTAAGTATACTCTATAAATTAGTTTGTACGCTACTGAATTGCTATAACAGTTTAACAGTAAGCATCTACATCAGTGAAATCTACTATGAAACTATGATCTTCGTCTGATGGGCGTTCGTTTCAATTGTACCCAACTGCGGATGGTCCACTGTATCATATTCATATCATATGAGCGGTGCATAAAATTTACATTGAAACGTATTTCAATTGTAAAAGTTTTCATAGTGCGCTTCGCCGCAATAGTGGATCAAACCACATTCTTTTGTCCAAATTTCTTTTATGATAATGCAATACATATATGTATTTCTGTAGTTTATATGTAATTACATCGTGAAACGCGGGCCTTAGACGCGGGATCAAGATAACCCCTTAAACGAACCTTTACTTAAATTTTAAGGGATTATGTCGAGTTAATACTGTTTTTTTATTCTATTAACGTGTTTTATTAAGAAATATTTATTGTATTATTATGTTTTGATTAACTAAACAATTATGTATTTATTTTATATAACTTCTTGCATGGTGTGACCACCGTGATACTAAAATAATTAAATGAATATTGAATATAGGTTATAAAATTCCGATAACAATGTCGCCAACCTAACAAATGCTAAAATAATTCCGATTATCTCGAGATTCCGATTATCTTTTCGATAGTCCAGTCGGAATACAAATTTCACAAAATTACAATACGATATCGAAATCTATAATCGTAATAATTTCGATATTGCAATTATTTAGATGCCATTCGGAATAAGGCTGAATGTTATCGTTTGTTTAGTTGGTAATAAAGCTGATTTAAATGAAATACGACAAATTACCGAACAACAAGGTGCATTCAAGGCAAAACAATTAAATGCTATCTTTATGGAAACTAGTGCGAAAATTGGTTACAACGTTAAACAATTATTTCGGAAAATTTGCGATAAATTATCTGAAATTGATGGTACATTAAATGCTGGACAACATTTATATGAAGTTTCGTTGCAGGAACAAGAAAATAATAAAGAAAATAACTGTTTATGTTAAAAAACATGTTTATTTTGTTTTGTAAAAATATTTAAGCTAGGCTTTTCATCCAAAAAATAAAAGATAATTTGTATTTCTTATTTACTATTTAACTAATAGGAAAAATTCGACATTTTAATCTAAATAATCTATTCATGAAATACTCTACATTTGTAAAA
>SSSI01005451.1:0-16095 GCA_004796505.1 Oryzaephilus surinamensis
AATAAAATTGTCTTAAGGAGTTTAGAAATGTATATATTTACATTACAAAATGTGCACTGATTTAAATTATTTGTTTAACAATTTTCTTACATGCAGGTATACAGAGATATTGGCAAAAAACTCCACTATAAATTTTAAAATAGATTGTAATTAAATAAATCAGTTACATATTGACAGAATTTAAAAATAGAATAAGATTTTAAGTACCTTACAAGCAATAAATTCATTACAGATTATATAAATAGATGTGTACAGAATATTACTGAACATAAATTGTCATAAATCGATCATCAAATTAGATGTATTTTCATTTGGTGCAATAATTCTAAATGTGTGTAAGAGCAGCTTTTCAAGTGCTAGCAACAATTTTAGTAAAAGTTTCTAAAATTCATACAACAATTGTAAATGTTTTATTGTATTACTATAAAACTTACCAATAAAATAGTTTCTGATATACGTAAAAGCATTTTGAGCGAATTTATATGCTTTTCAGTGTTGTGTTGTATTCGGGAGATTTTTAACACACCTGAAACTTTGCTCACCCTGTTAAAATAGACGGGAGGGCAAAATTTCAAGCCCATCAACAATCTCCCCCCATCCCACCACCCCAATTCAATATATAATTTATTATTATACAGAACTTTCCCTTCTACTTGACTGTCTTTGATGAAGTTGATGGGATATTGAAGACCGAATATATAGGGAGATGGACAATAATTAGGTCGTCATGTTACTGAAAATATCTTTCTTCGACGTCTCACTTATTTTTTTTTCGGACGCGCCTTTTTCCTTAAGATGGGGCATATCACGACCACCTGAAAAAATAAATATAAAATCTAATTAAAAATTAAAAATAAACAAATTTGCAAGAAGGCGTGAAGTGAAAATGTTTATAATTAGTTTTGGGATACTTTTAAAATTTTGTTTACGCTTTACGTGCATATCGTGTAAGGATGAAGGTTCTAATTTAAAATGTACGAAGATGACGTTATACTCATTTACTTAAAATCAGATATTAAAATGTATTTAAAATTATAACATCATTTTTAGCTACAAAATATATTTTCGTTGGAAAAATTTGATATTCCTCCTCCTGTCAATCATTTTATTGGTATGTGTTTTATTAACTGCTTTTGAAATTTCCAAATCAACTTTTCGTAGACAAAAATTAACTTTGAATTACTTTTATCTTCGCACTTGCCTTGTAAAACAGAAAATTATTTTTGGCAGAAATCGGCTTTCTGAAGATATCTGAGTATAGTATTCAAGTTTAATACAAAAAAAATTAACTTTACATTTGAAGACGTACTAAAATAAATTTAAAAGTGTGTTTCTTTAAGTTTAATCCATTAGCTTAATTACACTTAAATTTTGTTATTTCCTAGAATTGACTGCGGGTTTCACTTAAAATAACCATAATTACCACTATAAACCATTTAATATTCAGGGTGTCTTAATGCGTATAACCCTTTACCTTATCTTCCCTGTGAGAGAAATAAATTGTGAAATTTTTCGTTTTTAATTATTTGTTACATACATTTATGTGTATGTAACATCATTTTACCAAATTACTTAATTCCTTAGATATATATACGTAAGTTACAATATAAATCCATTTATCAGTCAAATTTAATATCAATTTCATAAAAGCTCAAGCATGTTCGAAATATTGTTCCATTATAAAATGTATTAGAGTAACTAATAATGTATGTAAAATTGTAAATACGAGTACATATACTAGTATAGAAATACCAGGAAGTATTAAAATAAATGTAATTAATTTTATAACAGACAGATTGTCGTACATTATTTTCGGATTTATTTATAAATTAATACCAAAATATTATAAATTTACACGAAATAGTAGCATGTAAATGCAAATTTATTAAATATATAGATTTAAAATTTAGGACATATATTACACACGTATTCATTATACATTCTTGAATAAAAACAAATCAATATTATTTAAATTCAACTAAATATTAGACAATATTCAAGATGCATCTCGAATTTGGTACAACTATAAGACAAGGACAAGTCTTAATTTCATCCGGGATATTCTTTTAAGCAAAACAATTCCAGAATCACATTTTTAAAATTACTTAATTAGTGCTGACCATAATTTATGATTCATAAGTCACAATTATACATATAAGAACATAAGAACTGGTTTGTTGCTGTGTTCTTTACTTTTGTTATTTATTGACTAGAATTTTAATTCGTAAACCCAACGTAAAAGCTATATACAAAAAAAAGAGAAAAAATGACAAGCGACACATTATCGACAGGCAGTAAAGTTGTTCTCAGCACGTAACCGTACACAAATGAATAAGTTTGTTTAGTATTTTTATTTTTTATTATTGTTCTTATTCATGTTGGTCGGTTTTAAAGTCACCCATTGTCTGCTTTTTAACCCACCTACAATACAATATTGCACACACATACACACAAAACAATTTCAACAAAACTTTAACAACTAACTGTACTCTCAGTTAAACAATAACAAAAAGAAAGAAAAAAACTGGACAAAAAACAAAACGCAATCATAATTTTCTTTGTTTTAGCGCATTACCCGAAACGTCTCCCCCTTATACACTTGTGCCATTTCATATATATATATGTGTGTGTAAGGCCTTTTTCTTTGGTTTTATTCTTCAGTTGTATTTTCTTGAACTATAATGCCTTTGAAAGCCTATAGAATGACCTACTTATAATAAGATCACGTCTAACTATAACATTTTGGAAAAAAAAACTGAAAAAATTGTTGAAGAGAGAATTTAGTGTGACTTTTTCTTACACATCAAGACAAAGGATTATAATATTGTAAGGAGAACGTAGTGTATGTATATACGAAGAAGTGGGACGACATTAGAATAACAATAAAAAATATGCTCTGGATGGCTCTTGCATTGCCTTACTTGGTTGGTTAGTTGGCAGATTAAACTGGCTTGTTGTAGGAGAAGTCAGTAGGTCAGGTCTGGTTCTTTGTTCCAAGTTTAAGTTCAGAGTAAAACATTAACCTTTGCTGGTGCGTTCAGGAAGACACACAGTATATATATGAGGTTTACGACTTGGTTTACAACAAAATGTTGTATCAGAGAGTGTGGTTAAAAGAAGAGATGCAAACAGATTTTTAAAACAAAGGCGATTCTTTGTGTTTTTTCGTTAAAAACAAAGACTGTATAATAGATTTATCTAGCTGTAAAAATGATGTGATTTTTTGATACCATTATCTAATTGTTGAAAAATTTTTCGTACAATCTTCCACCAACATCCTTCTTCTTCTTTCTTCTCGAACAAGATTAATCCACTAACGATTTTGACAGAGACAACACGAATTTGCTATTAAATCTTGATTGATGTTGTTGATTTTGTGTGTGTGTTGATTTCTAACGTTTTATTTTGAATTTTTTGGCTTGGACTTATTTTGCATAATATTTCAATTATCAATCAATTACTATGAAGCAATACAAGTGTGTAATGACACTAATGGGGCGCTTGAAATTTAGTTATACTTTGTAGTCATAACTATTATAATGATATTGAAAATTGTGCCAATTTTGTATCATCCACTTCTCGTACAGTTAATTAATTACTTATTAAGCAACAGGTTGATAATAGAATATTGAAACTGCAATGTAGTTATAGTATGTATCTTAAGGCAAATGCATGCAATATGCATATACAATTAATTATGTAGAATTACGGCTACATTTATTGCAATAACCCCGAACCAATATTGTAAAATAAAAATGAAAAATATACATAAGGTAAAATTTAGTTTAATGAGATTTTTTCAGCTTGAAGCTCATTAATTATGATAAATTTATAATTAACTAACTGCATTTTATTAACGATTATTTTAATTATTGCATAATTAATTTTGTCAGTTTAGTTCAATCGCTGTTAGATTATTTTGTAAGGGTTTCCGGCAAAAGCAAATTATTACAAAAATTTTTCTAGTTTTTCTCATTGATTTTGGACTGATTGGTTTCCATCTAGTTCCGTTTCAGTCCAATAACAGTTGATGGAAATTTGAATAATCAAACAGTCTATAACAACAATAACACGATTTCAACATTAAATAGCTTATTCGTAATTAACTATTTACTAGTTAGAATGATCCAATCCAATATGTTGAAAATTAGACTAAATTCGGCATAAAATCTCTGTGGGATTACATCGTTGTTTTTTTTGTAAGTTGTTCGTTTTAAAAGAACCGTTATGCATTGACAAAACTGGGATTTTTAACGCCATTATACATCATTTAATTAAAAATAACCTCTTCTAAAACGTAAATTATAGTGCATAACACTTTTTTTTTATTGTACTGTAATAACAATTTTTATCTTAAGAGATAATCAAGTGTTCACACTATTTTATTTTGAAAACTATAAAACCGTTTCAATCTTTTGTTCTTCGGTTTTATTTTAATTCAAATGTTCCGTGATGCAGACATTAACTTTTTATGTTATTTCAAAACTTATGTGTATTATAGGTATAGCGAATGTTATGCCATATGTTACATTACACTATATAGGATTGAATTTTGTTTTTATTTCTATTTTTAGATCACATTTCCAGTTTCACCTTTTCAGTTCTCTTATACATATAAATTTTTTGGTGTTACATTCTATAATTTTGCATTGTCAATCGGTTTTTCATCCTACTCATCGTGATTTACTTATATATTTCAGGTTTCATCCACACCTCATAGAAACATATACATATATTGTGGCGCTTGAACTTGTTTGACGACTTTTACTTTTTTTTAAATGGTCACTTACAATTTGTTGTTTATCACCATTGGACATTATGGTCATCCCATAAGTCGGTATCAAGTTAGGTGGCCAATTTGGATATTAAATTTCAACCTAGATAGTATTTATTACGATAAATCTATAAACAAATATATTGAAAACGGTTTAAAATGCAGCTGTATTTCTTTTATTGTTAATATCCGGTGTTTAAATTTAATGCTAACTATATGCAAGTAAAAGCTGAAAAGGTATCGCATTTCCTCGAAAATTACGTAAACAAGTTTTAAAAGCAATTACTCCTATAATATATTAAAACTATTGTTAAATTGTTTATACGAATTTGATTACAATTTCCTTAAATTTCTTTTTCACGTACACAAATTATAGTTAGCTAATGAGCATGTTTCCAAGGGAAACAGTCAAAATTTGTTGATTTTTTGAACAAAATTATTTTTTTAATAAATCGCATTAATTTTAGGAATATTAATTTAAATTAAAATGGAAAAAAATATAAATAATACTGGTACGAAATTGGCAAATATTATAAATGCAATATCGCAAATGAAAGAAACTGGTGGTTCATCATTGAAGAACATTGTACGATATATCGCGCAAAATATGTACAAATATCGGAATTATCCCAGTAGCAGTCAATCAATTAAAAATGATGTTATAAAAGCACTCAGAACTGGCACACGAAATGGTGTAATTGTGAATGTTGGCAAAAAATTTAAAATAAATCGTGCATGTAACTTCCATCGACGTATGACTAAAACGAATCGGCGAAAGGGTGGAAGAAAATCACGTCGCAGAAGGAGCAGGAGTAGAAGTCGAGGTGGTAAACGTCACGCTTTATATCCAAATGATGGCCCAGTAAATGGTAATATGGAAAATAGTCAAATGGTTGACGAGAAACCGGCCGAACCGATGGACAAAGGTAGACGACGACGACAACCAAGACGGCGAAAAAGTCGTAGCCGAAGAACCAGACGTGTCAAACGTCACACGGACAACGAAATTGTGGATCCCAATCCCAATAATCTATCCATTGATTTCATAAACCAGAATACAAACAGTTCGACTGAAGAAATGTTAAACTAATATGCTATAAACATGGTCTAAATTGAATAAATTAAATTGTTTGTGTAATATTGGAAAAATAAATTTTATATGTATAATACGTACTGTGTTATAGCTATATACTTGCCTCTTGAGCAATAAAGTCGGACAGTAAATATTATCTAATTCGTCAAACTATAGTTTAAGACTGATATAATTGCTTATTTAAGGATTTACAACCCTAACAAGTAGCCTTCTAAACTGTAAGAAATTCTTTAGAAATTGTAAACTTAGCCCGCCTGGTAACTCCTTAAATACACCTATCCTATTTTTCACCAAATTTAATCCGTATACATTCTATATTTTTCTATGTTATATTCATAATTCTGAAATTTACAATCACACCGGCAAGTATCCACATGACGTGTTCTATTTTGTCTATATACATTATGAACATAAACATTAAATCGAATGAAGTTTCTTGAAACCTGTAAAAATGATTTTGGCGAAAAAGTCACTTAAACCTGATAAAATATACACAATAAGAAAACAGTGAAAAAAAGGTCAAATCAATCTCTGTAACAAACACGAAACACCATTTTAGTTATTTTATTGTGGGACTATATATCGATTTGCGGGATAAGCCTGTGTGTAGATACATATATGTGTGTGAGTGTAGAAGAGAATCCGGACAGGCTGAAAATCTGCATGATCCGCATCAAATTCTGACATAATCCAGTGAATGTATGAGTGTGTGTTTATGTGCTCTTTATTCCGGGGCCCAGTTCAGGTTTTATTCACAATTTCGTATTATATGTATGTATGGCTAGAGTGTAGTAGTTTGGACTATGATTCATGTAACATCAATAAGGTGCCTAAAATAACTTTGTGATGTGATTTTGTGTGGAGGAAACTGTGTGTTCCGTATGTGGCCGCCACACTCGGCTATATTTTACACTATAAAAACCAACAAATAGTTATTACATACACAAACTATAATATATATTGACCAATTTATCGCCTTTAGCTGGAACATGTTTTGTCTGTATTATGGATTTATTTTGGAAAAATTTACAAACAAATTCTTTCCATCATTAATTTTAAAAATGAATAGTCGTCGATTTCTATACGAAAATTTATAGTACGAGTATAAATTTTGACAAGATATAGGTAATAAATAAAAATTAGTTAAACATTATTATTGTTTAAAATTAAATAGCCAAAAGGTGAAAACCCATATATTTCGATACATGAATCGATAAAATATAATTAAAGTCATAAGTTAAACGCTAAGAAAGAAAAGTGATACTGATAAGTTTATTTAAAAAAAATAAACATTTCTCTTTGTTTTTTTAGTTGAAAAAAAGGTGATAACAAACATGTTTTATTTATACACGTATATATAGAAGCAGGTTGTATAACACGAAAGAATTTTTCTGCAGAAAATTGGTATAACCAATCATTTCTTCGTTTTCAATCCTATATTACGCTGGGAAAATATTAAACTGTGTTTATTATAGTTAGATTGTAACAAATGATAACTCTAAACTGTGCCGCACAAAATACAAATCATGAACTCATTATTTGAAGCATATTTTCAAATCGTGATATACGAATAAGGCTTTCTGTACTTGTATATATGTATATCTAGTCTAGTGTTCTCTCTATAAGCTAAAGGATGTATATAATACTTTTATTGGCTTTTATTGGACACTAGATACCAGCCATCGATGGGAAATAATAATGGACGCTTATTTATACTGCGTCTATTCATTATAATTAATAGTCCTACCAATCTTCCAATAAAATTAAAAATCGATCCACATGATTATTATTACGTGTAATTGTTATTAACTCAACTGAGTTTTCAGTTGTTTTAAAATTCTGCTTATCCACATGAGAAAACAAACATTTTTAACCTCGTTTTTAACCCATTTCTAAGAAATTATTAATTACAAATTTAAGACTGTTCATTTTACAGGGTTTATAGAGAAAAAAATATAATTTATATACATAAATTTGAATTTTTTATAATTACTTTTACTTAGAATACCTCGTTTTTTCTTCAAGAGAATTAAAATAGCCGTTTAAAATCAGCATTTCAACATTATTAATTCATCATCATAATATAATAATACAGACCTTTTTACTCTATACGTAGTTATGCATATAATAATCCATTTAAAACCAGTTATACTGTGACATAATGGCTTAATCTTTATAAAATATTTTATGTATTTATGTAAAAAGGACGTTTGTTATTCAATACATATATGGAATTTTGTAAAACTTTATAGTTAAATAATAAATTGTTAGTGATAATCGATTGCATACTATGTAAAGAAAATCAAATTGTATGTAAATAAACCAAAATTTAATCAGTTTCAAACCAACGGTTGGAAATAAAACAGCTCTTTGGTGCAAAAAGAACTAATGAATGACAGGTAATACTGGAAACTGGAGGTCCATTTGTTTTTATTTAAATTGACTTTGATGTAAATAAAGCTCTAAAGCGTTTAATGTTAATACAAACTTTTTTCTATTTTAAACAAACGCATTCTTTTAAATTAAAAGACATTTGAATATGTTTTTAAACATTTTAGTAAGTGTTAAAATCGATTTGAGACAAATTTAATGCTACAATTTATTCGTTCACAAAAACCAGTGTATAAAATTCATTGAATTAAAATTTTTCTTAATAATTGAAAACTGAATGTAAACTGATATTATAAAAAAAAAATTAATTAACCGTTTCGAATTGAATCAAAGCCTTTTGACTTAACAGCAATATAAACAAAATAAATTTGAAATTGGCAATTTAATTTATGAAAATGCTCGTGAAAATGTTAATTTTCTATATAAAACAACCATTTTATAAATCTGTTTTCATTTAAAATATTTTGCTTATAAAATTTAAAAATATTTTCATTTGATTTTAAATTATGCACATATGCGTATATGTAATATGTATATCGCATATAAAAATATCTTTTAATTTGTATTCAATAAATTTCATAACACATGTGGCCGATTGCAGAGAGAAGGCCCTTTTTGCGGTAAAATTAACAATTTTATATTTGTGTGCATTCATTCGATTTAAATCGTTTTGGTGTAATGATAAAATACGTGTTTGTTTTGTATACCTAGTTGTATAGTTTTCAAATTATACTCGTATATGTGTAAAAATGTTAACAAAATATTTTAAAAACTTTCAAGACGTATAAATATAATCTGTAAAATAAAATCATGTCTCTAGTAAATGTCATTATATTATGAATAGAAATGCAGGGCCAATGTATTGGGTAGTTTTGCATTTGAGGTAGGTTAAAAGTGTTAATTTAGTAAAGCTTATAGATGAATTAGACATACCTTAAACTTGTTTACCATTCCTTAACATTAACATCTGCCTTATTACACTTTACTAGGGCAGAGGAATTCTTAAATTTTACAAACTATACCTATGTAGGTATTACGATATTACTTGAAATAAAAACAACAGAACAGACCTTGGCCATTATATAGACACTATTATACACCACATGTATAGAATGAAACACAATAATTATTATGATCAAGTAGCGTAGGTGATGTATTGTGTATAAATCATAATTCATAAAGTTAAGAGATGCATACACATGTTAAAATTTATATACATGCACACACACACACTTGTCAACATTCCTGCTTCCTTCTCTCGAAACCATCTATTTATCTAATTGCATTCATCTTTATATAAAATATATTATGTGGATGGAACTTTCATTATAAGTTTATACAGAGTATATGTGTATAAATGTATGTTAGAGACTAACAAATTCAAAACAACATACGAACAAAAAATCAACTCCCACGACCATCAGGTTCGTTTTAGTTGCATTTATATGTATGTATGGAAACATGTTTCGCCTTTTTTGGATAATGTTAATTTTTTCCGACAATTAATTGTGCTGTAACATCTGACTTCAATTCAGATCTGTATTTAGCGATGTTTCATATTTGATTTTTTCATATAAAAATGTTTTTAATCAATTAGCACCGTTATAAAGTAATGCTATAATTCAAATCTTATCATAATCAGTACCAATAACATTTATAATAATTATCAGTGACTTTCGGTGTAATTTAAGTTTATATTATTATTTAGTATACTTACATTATAGAAGTAAATTTCAACTTAAAACTTTATACTTTAATGCAAAAACTACTAATATTGACAAAAAATGTTAACTTCCGGATGATAGTTCAAGATTAAAAAGTTTAAACACTGTATCTTTCATGTTGAAACGTTGTAAAATGTTTATTAATATGAATATCATATCTAAATAGACTCCAAATAAAAAAAATACATACACAGTTTACACAATATTAACTTTTGTTGTGCAAGCTATACTAAAATGTAAATTTTCCTTCTTTTTTTTTCAGTACATTTTCACACATCCGCTAAATGTGATTCAGTCAACTGAGAACTTTTTATTACATTATTATGTATTATGAGTTCTGGTAATCACCTACTCATAGAGTTTGTAAAAATATATGTATACAAGTAATTTCAAAGTTGATCTGCATAATAAGAGTACAAACATTTTGGAGTATGTATTATAATAGGGTCTCGATTCTCGAATATCAACCGATCAACTTAATAATATTAAAAATATTAAGTAATTATTGAGATATTATGTTGCAAGAAAAGACAAACACTAGTTTAAAGTAAAATATGAGAATATTAACTTTTAAAAATAAAAATACAAGATATGTAGGTATATGTATGCAATTACAAGACCTCGATTCTTGAATATCCACCAACCATCTCAGCAAAATTGAATTTAGGATTATTCATTGCCGTTAAGTTGGCAAATAAATATTTAACCACACTGATACAATTTTTAAATGTCAATTTATATATTCTACTGCATGGTCGAAATTGTAATAATGAGCTATTTTTTTTCCACTATCGTTAATTTACATAAAATGTGACAGTACACAGTAGCAGTTGGCTATTATTGTATATCTACATCAGATAATAATAGCACATTAATTATGTAATTGCATAAAAAATTTGCTTTGTAATATTTTGTTTATATTACGTGCATGTATTTTAATATAGTTAGAAACATATGATCATTTTTCATTGTTATAATAAGTTCAGTATGCTATTCAATGCGCATAATGAAATCTAATAGAGTCAGTTCTAGTTGAATTAGTTTGCATGGATTAGATTCAAATCTCTCAGTTGCAATATGAACATGTACATATCAACTAATTTGCTCTTTTTATTTCATTTTGCCGCTTATTATACTGTATACGTACTCGAATTAGTATAAAGGTATGTTCAACTTCATGAACAAATTATAATTACGATTTTATTTTGCAAACATCATTACCGAGTTTAAAAGTTTCGTTAATTTTCAACTGAATGCAGCTGCATGTATATTGTTTCCATTAAATTTTGTATGCGTTGCAAAAAATGGTCCAAATTAAAAAAATAATTGTTCACATAGTCAAATTGCAGTTAAATTGTGCGAAAATTTGTTCTCTATATTTTGGTAAATTAAAGGCCGGTTTATAAGTAATGAGCTTAATGACTTATAAAGTATTAATGAGTCTTTAGTCTCTAGTTTTTAGTCTGAACATGGTATTTGAGGTTAGAATTCTAATCTTTTCCTAGGTTAGTTTCTAGTCTTTAAAGTTGAAATAATTTCAAATTTTCCATACTTTCGTCTAAAGAGTGACTAATATATTAGTTAGAACAAATATGTATTTATGTGAAAAATCATTTCTATAAATAAATATAACCTACAAAAGTCTTGTGTATTCAAAAAAACTCGACCAAAACTGCCTTGTGAAAGAGATCTATCTTGCAGATCTAGCCGGCGTAACGCATTCCACTGTGTATTCAATTCATATGTTAAAATAAAATTTAAAAAACATACCTATACTCTTATTACATAATCTGTAAAATGTGACGACAAATAATATTAATTTATTCACAATTAGTTAATAAAAGTGGGACATTATTTGTTTGAACAAATGAAATGTCAATTTAATAAAAAATGACATTTCTTTCCACTCAAGAGGCGAAAATAATAAATTGCAACTTAACGAACAAATGTTTCAATTGCAACATTTTTAACAAACTTGTACAAAATTTTTTTATGATTTCAATTGAATTTCATGAGTGATATTAGTGTCACCTAAACTTTATTTCCATCTCCAACATCCCGTAACAGAAATAATACAATGATGTCATAATGGCCTTGTATTCAATTGTTTCTTATTCGCACATTCTGGCATTATATATAACAATTTTAATTTTTAAAAAGAAATAAACTACCTACATGCGAATATAAAAATGTGGCAAAATGACACAAATCCCATACGTTATTATCATAATCAGATAATAATGTTAGTGCTTATATATATGTATATGTATATGTATTGATCTCTTCCGCAAGATAAGTTTTAATGGTGACAAAGTCGATGGGAAAAACGAAAATCGCATTATATTATTGTTAAACAACAAGCCTCCAATCGTTCTTCTACTATATAATGTACAGCTATATCTAAAGTCCTTACATGGAAAAAGTGTCGGTTTTTTCCCAAAGAAATATGGACCGCTAATGTATATAAAATGACAGAATTGGCATTAAAGAGTGACTTCTTCCACTACTTATATATATAAAATATAAATTCAAGCTGAAAACTTTCTAGTAGAAAACTCTTTAAAGAGTGATCTTATAAACTTTCAAAGGTGCAAAAAGTTATAAGCAACTTTAAAAGATGTGTGGTGAATGCTTTTACATATAACATTGTTTAAAATTTAATTCAGTTGTGTATTTACAAATGCTGTAAGCAATATTTTATTACTTTTATACATGCATAGGTATATGTATATGTAGGAGGTTTCTGTTAAATTAATTTTCTACATTCATCGAAATAAATAATATGCTTAGAAAAATATAAATGCGAACATAAAAAATACAATAATATGTATTATACATTTTCAACGCAAGTACATTTTAAAATTGTATATGGGAACATGTCTAATTTTGAGTTATTATAGACGTAAATAAATAAAAATTATTATATTTTTGACTATTCACGCAACATTAACATCCTTTCTAATTTATCAGATTATGGTAGGCTTATGTGGGAGCTACTATAATGTTAAAATATCATATATTTTATAAGAATAATAGAAAATGAAAAATTAGCTTTTATTTTGCTGTATTTGGGGGAGATTGTTAGAATGTTGGTAATATTTGTCTAACAACAGTCACAGCACACTGTGTATAATAAATTTTTATACGTTAGATCTCAATTCTACGAAATGAAAAAAAATTATAATAAATAACGAAACAACAAAAAATCGCTTGCTTTGATTCGAATGGGACAAGTGCCGCATTATGTGAATGTAAAACAAACAATAAACCGGTAGTGACATGGTTCTCTCTAGAATTAGTCTATATGTAGTAAACTCGTCGAATTCAACAAGTAGTGAAGAACAACTTTGGGACTGTATGGCAGTTTTCTTTGCACCTTTTTATAAACAAAACTTGTTACACAAATTACAATTCACTCCCCTACACATCACTTATAAGGACATGTATTTTATATAGATATACATACTAACATATTGTAATAATAATCATTCTGCCATCTTTCACACAAAACTGTCACAGTGCTTAATGGAATTCAGTAAAGCGTAAAACTATCTTCACGAAGATGTGGAAAACAACCACACAATGTTATAAATAATTGACAGGTGTCTTCACAGAACAAATACAATGCAAATAAATCGGTTTTATGATAGACAAAACTAATTTTTTTTGTTCAAGTGTTGTGTACATTATTACGAGTATTTCTTATTTTTTTTTAATAATGTTTGCTTTTCGTTTATGAGATCTATTTTGAATCATTATTTTGGAAAGTGCAAATTTTTTTATGTTTCCTAATTCATGATAAATAGAAATGAGTTTTTATGAGTAACAATTTAAATTTGCTGATAATGAAAAAGCTTTTTGATTTAATAAAAAAGTGATAAATCTTTATCTATACATATATGAATTATAATTTAATCTTATCAAAAAAATATGAACAAAAGAAAATTGCTAATGTATTGTTTCCTGAAAAGAAGTAAATTAAGAGGCTTTTTCACTTGTCAAATAATATGAACATCATTATAAATGTTGTCAGCCAAAATTCACTTTTATAATTGGCATTTTATAACCAAGTTTCCCACGAGAATTTTTGATTTAAAAATAAATAAACTTACCCTTGGTAAGACAACACCCTGTATGTAGATATCTGAAACAAAATTATATTATTAATTTACGTCTTAATATCAAAGAACCGTATTTATGCATTACGTAATTTAAAAAAGGTTGAACAGTAAGTATTTTCGTAATTAAATATGGATTTTTTTTATCTGTAAAAATGCTAATGAATAAGTACTATTGTTAGCTAAAGCAGTTGTATTTTTTACATGGCGTATAAATGAATTGATTGCATGAACTACTGTTTTCTTATACCTTAAATATAGAATCTAAGAAAAGAATTAATATTTTGCTTTTTTTTATAAAAAGTTTTAATATTCGTATCAAAATTTGCCATTGATTAGCTATAAATCGAAAATGACTCAACTCTGTGCAACATCTCAAAAAAGACGGTTTAATTATAATTTATGAAAGTGATAATTGGATTTAATTTAATATAAAACTCTAACAATTGACGCAAAACTGTGATATACACGTACAGTATACATTTTATTAAATTTCAAATTTAACTTAATACCTAAACCTAACATATTATAAAGATAATAACGAAATTGTTAAATTAAATAATTGCGTTAAATTAAATATGTATGTAATTTTTAAAAACTTGACATGTTTGTTAATAAGTAAAATAAACACGCGCGATATTTAAATTAAAAAAAAATTAAAATCAATTTAAACATGAACGAAATGTAAAAATAACTATGATATACATTTAAACAGTAGAATAATAACATGAAATAATAAAGCTTTGGGAGAACATACAATAAAATAATCATAAAAACCGAAAAGTTCAACTTACAATGTAATTAAAATGAAATATTGGTAATATGTTTAGGTAATATCCTAAATAGGCACAACAATAAAATAAAAGAAAAACCAAAAATGAATGAATTTATGAAAATATATATACATGTTATATAAATAATAAACTAATAAAATATAAAGCGAACAACAAAGCACTAAGCGCACACCGAAATCGTTAATTACAACATTGGATGAGGGTAAAAGCTCCGGAGTACTCCGGTAAAGCCCCCACTCGATTAGAAGGGCAGAATTGAACTGACTTGGAGTTGGAGTGACTATTGAGAAAATATAACACAACACGAAGTTGATCGGGCCACTCGTAGATGTTCGTTAACTTCCGGGATTGCGTCAATAGCGTTTCTGTCTCGTTTGCACACATTGTACACCCCCGCAACAATAGGAAGTTTTATTAAAGAAATTTGACCTCACGTCATACGTATGCACCATTGCACGGACGAAGACAAACCAACACAATCACGCACACATTCGTGCAAGAAACGAACGCACTCATCAAACTACCCAAAAGAGTAACATATACACACATACCACATATATATATATATATTCGGGATGAACGGATTGCGCCTTAATATTGTAAGTTGTAGGCGTGGAGTATGCGAACAAATGAAAAGCGGACACAGCAATTAAGTGCAGAAATTCACATACTTCTTTCTCTTCACCAGTCATACTTATTCCATGGTGCAATATTCCTTTATATTCGTACGAAATACGAAAATGTGTATGTATTTACTATTTAGTCATACAAAGCCGAGTTTAAGAACTTGTCCTAATCGATATGAATATACCTGTATAATATTAAAATGTATGACTTCTTTTTTGTAATATTTAAATTTCATTATACTCCATGGTAGTGTTTTTTTTTCACATGAAAAACACATGCATATAAAATAATGTTGAACAATAAGTCAAAGTTAAGCAGTAGGGTAACCGGTAAAAACAATATTATTTTGTGTATAATTAAACTAAATAGCCTTTTCCTAAAAAAATGTAGGTACATAAACATAAATAATGAAATTAAAACCATGGTCAAGTCATATTTTTTTTTCTAAAAAAAAATTAGGAATGTTTTAAATATGTACATATTTTCCTTAAACAAATGACAGTATATGTTATGTATTTCGGCGGTTTTAAATTAGTATATTTTTTTAGTAAATATTTACATTAATTTTTGTTAG
>SSSI01005454.1:0-18763 GCA_004796505.1 Oryzaephilus surinamensis
AAAACATTCTGCCTACTAGAAATGCACTTCTTCGAGGTGACAAAAACTCTTGATGGCCATAACTTTTTTATTTGGTTATTAAAGTACATCAAGAATAAGCTTTTTCTGATAGAAAATTTAAGAATATAACTTTTTTGTCTCTTTATTTTTTTTGATTGGACCAGCCATTTTCGTGTAAAATAAGAAAAAGCAAAATAATGTATGAGACTTGATGAAAAAATCACGAAAAATCACTTATGCTTATAAAATTTTATTGGCATATTTTTTCAATAAAAACCGTTAAAATAATTTTAAAATTGTTAAAAAAGGATAGTTTTATGTTTAAAGAGTTAATTAGCATGTAATTTATATTAGATAAGGCTAATGGTAACCCTGAAGAATCATGTTAAAAATTTTGACAGTTAACAATTCCTCAGGAGTACCGATTTCGACAAATCTTTATTAAGGTTTTTGACTCAGTTTGACGTCTTCTATATATCCTTAACGTTTCATAACGTTATTCTGAATCACCCTGTATTTATCTATCAACACTATTGAGATAATATTATCTTCGTATAATTTAAATAGCCAATAAGTTGTTGAAAAAATCCTGTTGAACAGTTTTCATTATTTGAATGTGTAAGATTTTCGTTCATCCAACACTTCATCAACTTTACTAATGATTCAACAAATTTCAGTATGTTGATACAAAAAAAAATGGATTTTAAATTAACAAACTGTTTAATAATATATAAATTTTCTTTTTGGAATAACAATAATAAACAAAATTTGCATTATGCATTTTGTACTTGTTTAGCACAATATCAGAGTGAATTTTATTTTTTATTTTATATGCACTTACATACAGTTTTGTGTCTGCGAAGACGTTAAACTTTATTATGGCTGACAAAATTTGCAGATAAAAAGAGTGTATGGTATATATACCTTTTTTATGACTTATAGAATTTTAAATTATTTAAAACAACATATATTCCTTTTGTGGCCTCTACACAGATGAAAAGATGATAAAATGGAACGTATAACATCTGACTTGTGGCTTTCGCCACTATCGCACATTCGCGTTATCCCCAAAAGAAACCATCCTTAAGTGAAGTTTGACACAGACGGACTTCACAGCCGTCAACTCTTTTGATGTCTTTTTCAGCATTACACACAAAAAATAAAACAACACCCAGTTGTTGTACCACAGTGGAAAAAATCAACATTTTATTCGGCGAATTATAAAATTGTGACAGCTTTGATTCGAATTCGATGAAAAGTAAAATTAAAGGGGGATGGGAAAGTGTTTCTCTTTTAAATTCATTTGAGTGTCATTTAATTCGTAAAGTAAATGAGTTGTTGTGTGGGTGGCGGAAAGGGGGCTGTGTCATAAAACTTATGCTATTCACTAATTGAGTGTGTTCAAACAATAGAGGAGTGCAGAGTGCGCCCTTGGTGGTTATTTCAACGCCCTTCGTGAATTCTGTGAAGCGTAACAGGTTCAAAGAATCCTCAATTCGTAATATGTCTGTGATTTTAATACGTATTATTTCGGTAGCTTTGTATTATATTTATAATATGTATATATCTGATTATCGCTTTTTAGTGCGACGAGATTTCATTTGATAACGGAATGTATTTAAATTGTATGGAAATGAATAAATAGAATAGGACTTTTCGTATTATTGATGGGTTTGTTCATAAAATGATTTTTTTATATACGTTCGTTAAATTTAATGAGTTTTAATTTAATTCTGATTCTTTTGAATTTTTCATAAAAGGAAGTCTTATGAATAATAAAGTTCATAGTGGATTTTGTATCAAATTAAAACTTTTTTTCTAAATGAATGTAAATTAAATAATATTCTTTGTTTATTTTCATTTTTATATCATGAACCAATGTAAATATTACGTAAAAATTGTACCTATGTATGTTTAAACATTTTTCCATTTATATAATAATTAATGTTATTCTATAATAATATCATCATCACAAAGAGATATTTTTAATATATATATATTCGTATGACCGCAGTATATTTGTAGACAAATATTTACAAATGTTCTCTATTTGCTTGTGAGTTCCCTTTGATGTCAAGTAGAAACCCTTGTTAAATCCTAAAATAACATAATACACAAACGATTGAGTCAGTTGGATAGGTTGTGTGCAAGGGGGTTGTTCGCTGATTCTAAAGGGGTAGTTAACAAAAGCTCAAATTTACTATTGGTTAAAATTTGTAAACATATGAATATGCTGATATAATATTTCCATCTCCTTTGATTTCTTAGTAATTATCATGTAAAAGACAAAACAAATGTTGTAATGTATTTGCAATGGGCTAATATTGCATTATTTGCTTCATCCCCTTGTATTGTGCCTACAATATCACGTGGACTGTTGTTTGTGACACGTGCCGTGGTTCTGATAACCAATTATCTTGTTCAATTGCTTTTGCTATCCCACAGACGGAAACTTGTATATATATATGTTTGTAAGGAAATAGAAGAAAATAAGTTTCCACGTTGGTTCAGCTTATAGACTTCATTTTGAGAATGTGGATATAAAATTTCATATTGTATTTTACGTACTCAACAAATTACAATTTATAATTATGTATTTGAGGATGTTTTGTTTGGAAATACAGTAAAAGTCACGTAAAAATTACAAAACATCCAACAAAAGCTCAAGGTGTTGTTTATGGCGCTTAATACTGTTGAATAATAAAGTATAATGAGATTTGTCGCACTATACGAATTCATTGCGGTTAATAATGGGTAAACTAATCTGTAGCCCTAAACGTAAAGTTAATTACCCTGAACAGTGGTTGGTTCATGACTGTGTTCGGCTCATAAATCATAATTCATATTTAGGGGGCGGCGTACACAATACGTTTTCATTTTATATATACATACACACACAACCCTCCACATTAAATATCTTCACGCTTAGGTCTACCACCATTAACCAATTGAATTTTATTGATTGAATTTATACCACCATCACCTCTTAATTTCGTTACGTGTTTATTTTATTACAAGTTATAGTTTTATCGTGAGATTTTAAAATTTGGTGAATGCTACGATATTAAAAATGCTCTCATATTTTGTTTGTATTAAAATGGAAGATTTTAATTCCAATTAAATTTTATTATTCACAATGTCAAGTGGTTGGTATTGTATAAAAGAGACTTATTGTCTTTCATCAACAAATGGTTGCTCTTATAAAATAATTTTTCACGTTATTTTCCATCGTACAGGCGTATTTTTGTTGAATATTGTTCAAAAGTCATAGATAGAAGCTTTTCAAATGAAAAAGTCTTTTTCATGCGTAATGACTCTCGCAAAAAAACTTTTACTTCAATCTTGTAAAGATATCTTAATAATATTATGTAAATAATAGACGAGAATGATTCGAGACGAAATTTCGTATTTTTTTATTTACAAACTGTTGTTCTCACATCTAACTCTTTCCCAAAGCCTGTATTTATAATATTAAATGGTGATTGTCAATTAAAGGCTTAAAGTTGATGAATTTAACACACGTCGTCTTATATAGACGTTCATCCAATTTGTCTTTTTTGTTGACATTGATCGCTTTTTGTCGAAAACATTGGTAACTAATGGTAAAGTGATTCGTCATTGTCAGTTATTTTTATAGATTATAATGGTTATTAACTTGGGTGGGCACATATCACAAACTGTATTACATTTATATTAAAAATTTGTCTTAACTAGATGAGATGTTGAAGTATATTTATATTAATTAATTTCTTCAGTGAGTGTTCCGCTTTGTGCATTTCTGATGCTTACAGCTTCTTGAGCCCTAAAACCGTCCCTAAATCACAATCAATTGAACCATAGTATCACAAATTGTAATTAACCATCGAAAATGTAAGAATGTTGGACAGTTTGTACACCTAATATGAATTACCGAATTTGACATATATCTTAAGATTATTCTAAATTTAAACAGCAAGCACAGCACTACGTACATATGTATATGAATGGAACACACAGCTGTTAAAAGTTAAAAACCTTCCGCTGGAAACACGTCACTTCAATGACATACCTTCTACATCAACTTTAAAATAAGTTCGCTTGTTAATCTTATTAAGCCTGTCTTAAGACTGTGAACTGTACAAAATAACGTGTGTTTTTTAAAAATGTTCATTTTTGTCAGTCACACAACACCCATCTCTCGCCTAACGTTCAATTGAGTTTAATATGCGGTATTATGAATGTATATTTCGCTCATTAAGTGCTGCTATAATGTGGAAATATATATTTTTGTTTAATGGAATACAGTAGTTACGTGCTAAATGTATAACAAATAAAACGAAAAAGTCACAAAACAAACGTATTCTGTAAAGTTAGAACGCACACAGTTGTTCTAAATTATTTTGTTCTATATAAACTTAACGTTTGCCAATTATTACAAAGACCAAAGTATTATTTCATTTATTATAATATTATGTTTTTTTTCTTTGTGATGTGTGTATATTTTAAATAACTACAAATTATCTAAGTATAAACAGCAGCCTTTGTTGAAAAATGGCATTTATTAATATTTTTAAAATATGCGGTCCAGTGAATATAAAGACCGTAAAAATTCTTTTTTAAAAATATTATAATAGCTTTGAAGATTTTTATTTTAACGTATATTTTTACACAATAGAAACATTTCGACGTCCATTAAGTGGCTGAATAATTTTAATATTCATATTTTCTTCAAAAGCTATTTTAGCACTCGATGTATACATATATATATATTAATAAGATAGTGGCTTTTTCGAAGGAAACATTTCAGATATAAAAATATTTTAATACAATAAATATCTCAATAAAATTAGAAAAATATACACGCCACACAAAACTATCATTACAAATAGAATTTCCATCTTACAAATTTCTAATTAAATCAACTTGGTTATAAAAAAAATTAATAAGTGCTGAAGAATGTATAAGGTTAATAATATTTGTTGAAAAACTTATTGCATTAGTAAATTTTAATGTTGAAATATATTATAATTTTATTATAAATGCAATATTATGTATTTACAACGAAACATTTTATGTTATTTGAAAAATAACTGAAAAAAAATTGTCATATTAAATTATGTCAAAGATCAAATATTATACAATGAACGTAATTAATTATTTTTTTCTTATTTTGATCGAGTTTATTTAATTGTAATAATTAAGTGTTGAATAAAATATGCATAATATCAAATTAAAATGCAGTTAAATTAACCCTGTCGTCTATAATAACAACAAAGCTATATAATAAATCAGTGTTATACATATTACACAATTAAGTAATAACTTTAATTAATTAGGCAACATAATACAAATTTTTTATTTGACACAATTTATGCATTTAGCCTAAGGCCTCAATGCCGTACACATAATAATTAATAATTTCTTCTTACATACACACATATGTATATGTATATAAATATTTAAGTGTACATATTATGAATATGTGAACGGTATGTACGATTTATAAATTTTGCAAGAATAAATACACTTTTTATAATATGCTGTATAATGAACATCTGTTTATATCATATATCACAATCTCAATACCTACAATAATTTTAGACTAACTATCCAAAATACCTACGTGTGTACATAACGTCACAAAACTTTATTTTTGATATTAACCCTCTATATATATACACTACTGATCTATTAAAATACACTACTAGTTCTATTTAAAAGTAAGAATTCTGTTATGTGTGCCAATCACTGACGTTTACACCCGTTGTTTACTCAATGCATTAAATAAAATACAAGGGTCCAATGTTATATAGTTATATATTAAAAAAATATATATAAAAAGCTCTGCATTTGCCAAAAACATTCAATTATAATAAATTTTTCAATAATAAATCATAATGTGTTTGTAACATTTTCAGTAAAATAGAAATTTTCATGTTTATTATAAAGACATAGACAAGCTTAACATGTTTCTATTTATTTTTTAACTGAATTTATATTATGATCACTATATTGAACACTGTTCGAATTTATGTGCTTAATATATTAATATTTTACAATATACATGTATACGTAAACTGCTGAAATACTATTCTGCAATACATTGTATATTACAGCCATTCGGATAATACTTATTTTCCTTTTCATGTTAATATAAATGACCTAGTAAATTTTCATAAATGTATTAACTTTAATAGTTAAAATGGGAATAACATTCAAGTAATAATAATGTGAAGTTATGTGTTTGGATTTTAATATCTGATTATGGACCAGTGTGTTTAATACAATGTAAAGTGTAATTTATTAATTTCGTGCGATAACGAAGTCGTATGATTGGCTGAAACAGGTTTTAAACTTCTCTCATCTAAGAAACAGTCAATGCCCTGGAATATTATTTAATTCCAACATTCTGTATTTAAATTATCTGACAAGTGCGGTTTGTATCTCTTATTCACTTGACTTTCTATGATTTTGTTTTTTTCATCGTAAACTTTTAAACACAGTGTATCCACCATATTCGATCAAAATTGAGAGATTAAAGCCTTTGGCAGCAATATTTTTTGCAAAAACTGTACAACTATACCTATATAGTAATTTTCCTTGCACCAATTTATCCGATAAAAACAATAAATAAAGTAATCAATTAACGGACAAGTGCAAGACTTTATTAAGGAAACTAAAGCCTTTTAATCAATACAAAGAACTTGTTAGTAATTTGTCATAATTATATTAATGTAAATACTATAACCATATATATATATTCGTTCAATTTATGTAAATGGGAGAATATTATTTGAAAAAATTGACTAGTTATTGCAAGAATGAATAATTGAAACTAATTATTATGAGAAATGAATAGATGTGTATAAGAAAATTTATGTTTAATTTGGTGAAGTGGATAAATTTTAAGGTACATTTAGTTATTAACTACCAAGATATGTGTGTAATCCTTTTATGGAAATCTCTAACTAGAATGTAATGTTCATATTATAATCTGATGAGCAATAAATATACATATATCTATAATAAATATATATTTATACTAAAACTGCATGGATTATGATTTGATTAAAAATTTATAGAAAAATTGACCATTAATATAAATGGCAATCACAGGTTCTTATAACGGACACAATTAACATAGGAAACAGTAATTTATTGCGCATCAATTCAACTTTAAAACTGATTAATTTTACGTTGCAAATTTTTTTATGACCCTGAAAATGCAAAGTCCAAAATTGTTTTATTAATATAAGTATTATTACAAAATTATCAGTTTATACTACACACACACGAGGCTATTTTCAATATGTGTAATAATACTAATATATGTATATAAATGACTTTAAAATGGAAGTAAACACATTACAATAAAATTATCTATGTCACAAACAACTAAATTTAATAACTAATGTGTAACAAAATTATAATACAACGATTCTTCTTTAGAGTTCACTAGGCTAAAGATTAGAAATGTTTATAGTATTTTCTTTTTATGTGTATTTATAAATGTTTTATATAAAATATTATGTAATTTTAAAGTTATTTTCATTCGATATATATATTTATTCATTGTATTGTTATAATAATGAAGTGATGACATTTATATTGTTATTATTTTATCAAAGTATATAGTATTATTGTTCTTGGAATCTATTTGTGTGTGGTCCAAAATTGTCTACAATAATTCCATTATTTTAAAATAGACTAGACTGAATTAACTAATTAACATATCGTCAATCTTAGCAAATTTATTGTACACATATACAATTATTTCAAAATTTAAATAATGTGATAAGTTTTTCTCTAATTTAACATCATCTGTTTTTTCAAGCATCGTTTCGTGTTGATGTTTTGAAGCTGCGATTTGTCGTTCAACACATTTTTACTCTTTGGTATTTTTTAACACTTTTCACCCTTTCACATAGTCATAACATCCTTTTTTAGGATTTTTTAAAACTAGATGACAACCACACATACAAGTTTATGTGCTGTATAAAAAGAAACACAGTCACATCAACAACCAAGCGGGAAAAAGAATCTTTTTATGTACACGGCCAGAAACGCATTTTTAATACCAGAAAGATTCATTGGGCCCTTTTTACAGCACACACTCAAGGGAGAATGAAATTATATGCAAACCGGATGCAACTCTAATCTGTGAACGATATAATACCACACGTATTTTTCCACCTATGTACATGAAAGGGTTGCTTTTTTGTTTACAACAACTTGGGCATAAATAATATCAAAATCGTAAAACGCTGACATTAGAAGAAAGTTTTCTATAGTTTTCCGTTACAATTTTTATATAAAAGAATGTTGTTTTGAAATGTATATAATTTATGGATTAAATTTTACTATTAGTATTATATCACAATAGTGTGTCAGAATATATCTGTATATAATAAAAGCAAAATGCCAAAATAAATTTAAATACCAGATTTAATGAAGTATGCATAAATCTTGGTGTATACACATAAAATTAACTAGATTCTAATATTTTCATAGTTTGAATAATGCATGTGAAATGAATGGATTGTCTACATATTCTTTGCGGTCATTGCAGATAAGTTGCATATATATAAAGTGATGCGTCTTCCTCATTGTAAAAAGATGACGACGTCATATGAAATCGGTTCGAGCAGACATGCATTATTGATGATGGTAAAGACAACTATATACATATATATACGAAGTTAAAGGAGCCGTGTAGTACCAGATGACACTCCCTATATATGTATATACATTATAGTGACTTTGCTATATCTACCTGCATTATTAAATTAGTTCTTATCTGAAAGTGCGGGTAATTTAACACAATTATAAATGCAAGTCAGTGTCCCGTAATGTGATGCGCGATACGTTGATACGCTCAAGTCAGTGGGCAAAGACGGTAAGTTACTCAGGAGAAGTGCTTTTAGGTGTTACATCCACTCTCTGTAATATCATTTTACACCTATTGAGAAGAATTTACATACAGCTACCAGTTTAAACACTCACAAGACACACAAGCTCGTTTTTGCGTTTTTTTTGAATTTGAAAATAATAAAATTGTACGTAACTGTAAAATTGCTCAAATAAAGTATGATTGTTTAGTTATTTCTGTTTTATAAACAATGTACAATTGAAACATAAACTCAGTTATTTCAACAGAAATGCAGATGTTTTAAGTTTATAATAAAGTTTACTGGTAGAAATGATGTGCGAAAAAATGGCTAAAAAGTAACAAGCCACTTATCATCAAGTGTAACCATAAAACGAAATGTACTTCTGACAAATATTGTTATTTTTGGCTATTCCAGCCATTCTTAATTGCAAAGAATATGAATGTGTTGTTTACATAGTCTTAGAATGAGTGAGAAATTAACTATTCTTTCTTTTATAGCCTCTACTTGTTTTACAGCCAAACATATATTAAATTTTATTTGAATTTTTAATGGGTCGTGTTGCTATTTTTTCACTCACTTAATTAAATTACTATTTTTAAAATACATACAGCCATATATTACAATTATAAAGAAATTTAATGAAAATATATAAAAAATCGAACCAAACAGTTTATGTATTACATGTACATGCTGTTTTATGTATTCGAAGATTTGTTCTGTATACGCCCTAAAACGCACTTTATCAATCCAAATCGGTTTTAATTATTCGAAAATACTGTGTAAATTTTAATTCTCCCAATGTTGTCTAAAATATAATGACCGTATTTAAATGTCAACTAGGAAAATTCATTGGTTCAATAAAAAAGTAATACTCATGTAAATTGTCCTCCCAATATTATTTTTGTAAAATAAATGGACGTATTTTAAAATTGTAAATTTAAAATTAGTATTTTATGGAGTGTGTTGCACTCCAACACATAAATTATGTAACCAAAAACTAAATTCATCATTTATTCACAATAAATAAACTTTTCAAATGATTATTTATTATTTTTCTAATTAAACGAAACAGATTTAAATATATCCGTATTATGTACATAAAGAGTTTGGAGGGTGGAATATAATGATTATCTTGCAAAGATCTATAAACTTTCCCAAACAAAAAAAAAACATAGTAAATTCTAAAGTTTATTTATATAAGAAGTAATTGTACATATATAACCTCGTTATCATTAGCTGTGTATGCATCTGATTTTGGAAGCTAGTCCTCTCTCCATTTCGTCAAAGGATCCACAGAGGTAAGCTGGCCCCTTTTATAACATCGCGATTTAGTATCGTGCTTCTGTGTAATTAAGTAATGGAAATCAAAGTTCTGTGCTTTCTGATGTTTGTTATTTGTTTAACTGTTTAACACTCGAACTACTCCATACCTAATATATACATGTATACCTATATGTAATAGTTATTAGAATTGATCTAAATACTTTATATTTTGTTCTAATTACTAAAGAAAGCTAAATTTGATGAATTTGTTATTGCTAATCAAAATAAATCATTTTAAACTGTTTACAAAAATGATTTCTTTTCAACACTTCAAGGTTAATGCTTGTCAATATCAAATAAACTAAGGACATTTCTATAATTTCATAAGCAAATTACATTGTTGATAAATGTATATTATTAAAAACAATATCAACAAAGTTAGCAGTAAAACTTTTATATTATATAATTTATGAATTTATTATTAAAGTTTCGCAGTTTAACGATAAATGGTTCCATGAAATTTCTATTATACATATACAAAGTTTGTTAATAGGGATGGTATATATTGAATAATCTCTACAAATGAGTGTATGTCGTCTTCAATGATTTACATGAGGCTTTATATATTTACTTTTGTTTGAATCAACTGAACCAATCAGCCTCTGTGGCAACAATTTATTGTATGAGATAGTATAGTTCGCTCCTCGTCTTTTCCTTTACTCTATTAACAGAAACAACAAGCTTCTAAGACGTTTGATAGAATTCAATTCTAAATACTTGCTTTGATGGAAAATTTAAACAACATAAACGAACACGGCTACAAAGAGATTTTCAGTATATAGCTATTGAAACCGTCATTTTCGTATTATACAATATATATGTATAAGTAAATAGGAATGTCTCTTTAATCTTACCACTGAAAAGTTAGCGCTTTAAATTTTCAAGGTTTGAATTTTTTTTCCTGTTAAAAATCTCTATTTGTAAAATGATGTCCTGTATTTTTGCAATTGTAAATGAAAATAAAAATTGTGTAGGTATACATCATTATTATGGCTTTATTGCTGATTGTGATTATATACATATATCTACATGTGTTTTGTTTGTGTATTTGTTTTACTCACCACCCCACTATTCAACTCAAAAGCAAAATGGTTTTTGTATTATGATATTAACGGTTCGATACTAATAACGCTTATTATGTAACATTGTGGCAAAGCAACATCAATAGAAATGATGGAAATTAGTTGTTATTGTACACAGATATACAAACATGTCATCACCAATGCATAAACACTCATTGCTATACATCCATATCAATATTTGACAAAGGCCTTTGTGGACGATTAAATTATTTCATCATTTGGTATTCAAATAATAATAATAATAATAATAATTAATGTCATGCATATCGAGGTGAATAGGACCGTATTTCATGAATATATTTTTTTATTAATTTATTGTTTAATAATTTAACCATTTGTTCTTTTCAAATGATGTGTTACCAATGAAACTTGGAAAACCAACAAAATAAAACCATATAGTTCCTTTCCGGCGAACAAACAAAGTTCTGAAAAGTGCCGACTTGAGGATTAATTAACAACATAGTAGTTTCAGTTGAATAAACACAAGTAAAATCTCCAATTTTGATTATGAAATTGTGTGCGTATATACGAGTTGAGAGCTACATGGGTGGTGGAGATGGTGGATGATGGTGGATGTTATATATTATATGAGAGGGCGGGTACATCAGCGCGGGGTTGTTTGTGTTTCAACATTTCAATACTACAAAGTACAAATGCAATCAGAGTGTGGAATATAGTGACACAAAGAGAGAAAAAAGCCCGCCACATATAAATAAAGCGAAGTGAAGCATTTCTGACAAAGCCAAGAGAGAATATTACATATCATTGTCCCGATATACACAGTAAAATCCCGTGAAAGGATATATAGAAGAGAGAGAATATATTCACTATATGTATACAAGGATGGATATGTTTTTGTGTATGTTTGTATGTTACATACTAGAAGGATTAATATATACGGCGTCGGTCTAGCAAAACACGCACAACCAACCAGTAAAATGTACTATTAAAATAATAAATGATCGCAATAAACCTAGACATTACACGAGAATATCGACAGCACAGCGGGTGCTTCATTCTCGCGCATATTAATCGCACAATAATTATATGGATTTTTTAACATTTAAAAGAAATCGTGAAGAAGATCAGTCAACCTGTTCGTGTTTTAGTTTTAAAACTTGTAACTGGGCAAAATGTAAATGCATAGATATCGTTTACTGATTTATATACATGTTGGTAAATTGGATGAAATTGAAACAGTCTTCTAATATAATTCGTTATTACAAACAAAGACTTATCAACCATTTTCAGAGTGTAATAAAATCTTTTTTCGATTTCATTTAACTACATTAATACGATCTTTATTACTGTAGTTTTATCTACTTGAAAGCTTTATTTTAATATACAGCCATCGAGACTGGTGGCTTTATCTTTCTTACAAGTTAAATATATAACATGAACAATTTTTTTTCGTATACAGAAAATTTTATATTCAATTCATTATTTTTAGCACAACAAATTAACTATATGCATAATATATTTAATACAAATTAATTTAATTTCCACTTAACTGATACAAAACAAAATAAATTGTCGATCTTTGGATAAAAATACGTACCTACACAAACATAAATAAATTACTGCAAACCAACAATCAAATTGCAGTATATAATTACATGCAATAATTTGTTTCATTTTATCGATGGCTTCTAAATAGAGTTTCAATATAATCGTCTTTAACTATGGTGTGTGTTTCGTTTTTTTTAACATTTATTTTACGTAATATGTATTTGCAGATAGCTAATATAAATAGAGGCTGTTTGATTTTTTATGCCTTTTTACAATCGTAAATGTAATGTAAGCGGGATGTAGTGAAGTGACCAATACACATTTCGTTTCGTCATTCTGGCCGTTGATGACTCTAGTTAAAGGCATTAGAGTGCGCGATAAATTCCGCGCATGATGTCCATCGAAAACTTTTAAGTTGCATTTTATGGGGATCTCTTAAAACAGCGGCACTCTTAGTTTTATATCAGTGGGGTTAAAGAGAATCATAAATTAAAATATTCATACTATCATTACAAAGTATCCGCAATTGATAGCGATAAAGTTGAGGCGATAAAATCTCAGGGCTTATGCCTGGACCGTATTTATATGTATAAAGTGACTTCTACTAAAATAAGCGAGTTATAAATGCTATATAGGTATCCAAAGCGAAGAAACTAAAACAAATAAGTAAAAAAAAGGGAAACAGCATAAAACAAATAACAAACAATAAATCCTTTAAGCATCATTCTAAAAAAAGATTATGGAGTTTTTGTACACATTTTGATAATTAAAAGTGTCGATTTTTCAATTTCTACTGTATGTGTGTGTACATGTTGTTGATAAATTATCACAAGTTTCTTCTTACTGGATTTTTTCATTATGCGGTCGTCGTATTTAACGTGCCCCTATCAATCTTCCAACTATATTTTATACTTTGGTTTTTTAATACTCGTTTCTTTCTCGTCGATTTTATGCCATCATTCAGTGCGTATGCATACATACAAGTATATGTATTCATCGTTCGTTCATACCGTAAATTGTTTAAATTGTCCGAATGATGCATTATGTTAATTAACAAAATACAAATATTCGTCATAAGTGGCTGGGGACCAATTAATTTTCAAGATTTACGATAACGAGTTCCTTATAGCATACAGTTTGTATGTTTATATATTGTATATATTATAATATAAACAATACGTGTTCTTTTTAGTAACATAAAAAATAATGTTATTTCGTATATTTGAATACTTTGCATTCTTGTGGATTCGTATACTGAAAGGCATAAATTTCAGATGACATTTACCGAATGTACCATCATTATATTTTGTATTCCTATCATAATCCAATGTTTTTCTTTTTAATTTTGGTTCATTTTTCTTTAATAATGGCCTGTCTTAATGTAAATAATTCAGTTCAACACATTTATATAAGATTAAAATAACTTTATATATAAAAAGGCTTGTTATATAGCATGTAAAAAGATTTCATTCTAAACCTGTAATAATATTACATAAAAAAGTGCGTAAGTTGTTGAAATTTTCTGATTAATTAATACCTGACTTCAACATAAATCAAGAAATAAACTATAATATTTAGAATATAATTTTTCAACTGCTACTATTATTATAACACATTGAAAAAATTAAAGATACTGTGTCAGTAATTTTAACAGTTTCAAAACAAGATGCTATTAACTTTTTTTTATATAATTTCAAAATTTGGTGTATCGTGTCAGTTGGTCTTGTTAGAAAACTATCTTCGACACAAAAAAAGTATATCACGTTTTAATGAATAAAATACACATAAAAAAATATAGGAGTATATCATTATTCATTTACGTTCAGACAGACAATCTTGTTCACAAAAATGAGCTCGCATTCACAAAACGTATATGGTTTCCTTTCAAATAAGTAATACGCACAAAAAGTACAAGTTACTTTTGTCTACATTATCATTATAAGAACTGAAATGGAATTGTTTGAACCCCTGTTATACAACATATACACATACACATACAAAGTACACATGCAAATTTAATTCTGATAGAATCAAAACCAACCCATATATAAAAGAAAGACCAAACAACAAGAATACAAAAGTCGACAAAGGAGTTTCTTTCCGACAATCGGCACTGTGTTGCATATTTTACATTGAGGGTTCGGCCTATCTACATTCAGGTCACCTCTTGTTGACTTGCTCTTTTGATGCTTCGTCCAGACTCTGGAGAATGAAATAGCAGCAGCAAGTATGCATGGGGGAATCGACAAAATAAACTAATCTTCTATTTTGCAAGACGAATCCGAAGTACTTCAAACTTCAGTTTAAAGTGTAATAAAAAAATCATCTTTCAAACTAGTTACAAAATGCGCCTTTTGTATTTTGTAATCTATATAAACTCGCAAAGAGTTTTATAGAATTCTTAATTCAGTATATATTATTATCTGCAAGAAAACAAGTTCTTTTACTCTAATGGTAACTATAGGCAAGTATCATTAGTAAGTATATAAAATGTCAATGAAAACGATTAATATAAAAGTAATCCTTTCCGTTATAACATCTAAAAACAACAAAAGTTTATATTAAATATGTAAATTTCATTACTGCTTTACTCCTTATTGCCTTAACAGTAGAAAACTGAATTTTACCAACATATACACGAATACACATTAATTGATAAACTAAAGTGACACTTTGTAATAATAATTCCTCAATTAGTTACTTCCATAATAAAATTAAACAGTTATTACTCCAACAATTTAATTAAAATTTTAATTGATATAAATTTTTTAACGTTTCCAGAAATAGATCTAATATGTTAAAGTATTAATTAAATTTAAATAAAAGAAGAACGCCGACAATATATAGTTAAACTGTATCTATTATAACTTTAAATTTTCTTGTAATATTACACAAATTAGAATTCAATTTTAATAAAATGGGCTCTTACAAATTCCTAACTTACATTTTTATGTTTTAAATTCAAATCATTTGATTATAATAGTTTCTAATTTAAGGATATAATAATAAGCCGGATTTCAACCAATATTTGTGGAATTTATTAAATTAAAATTAAAAGAACTAAACAAACTCGGTCGGTTAGTTTGATTATTAGAATCGATTTTGAACTGATAGTAATCCTACGCAAGAGTCCCTATAAATAATTGGAGTCATATTGTTGTATTTCCGTTAGAGCGTGTTAGGTAACTGATTATTTCTCCATTGTGCGGTAAATTCTATTATCCCACCTGTCAGATAGCGGACAAAAGCAACTCATCCGTCACAGGTTGACCAATGGTGAGCTTTAGTGCTCCATGCCAACCAATGGCGTATGGTTTGCGCGTGGGTTCCGTCACGTTTATGGAGAATTGTTCTTAAAACAAAGATCACTTTCTAGTGAAAAATGATTTTCCAACTCCCGCGCATTGTATACACCCAGCATCAGATCTAATAATAATACAATTTTCGAGAAAAAATTAACTAGTCCACAATTTTGTGCTATATGGAGCACGAATTCCGCAACTATCATGTAGCACTTAATTATTTTAGGAAAATTTCAAACTCATAAATTGTGCTTACCTTATTTTGTTCCGGATGTTGTTGGCTGAGCAACTGTTCCCTGACCATTTGTAGTTGAAATATTAATTCTGATAATTTCCTATCTTTTTCAATAATATTGTCTCCAGATAGAGCATGCTGAATTGCTGCAGCAGGTTCTACGTCTCTGTGGAACAAGAATTTTGTTGCTATTTATACAGTTGCAGGGATGAAAATAAAAAAAATTGACGTACTGTCGCTATCAATGTTATCAGCGACTAATAATATGCTGTTAGGATCATTAATTCAGAGAATATAGTGACTGTGCAACATATATTTTGAGTTGCATTTGATATGCAAAGGGTAACCGTTCTAGGAATACAGTGGTAATAAAATAAATTTATGTAAATCAAAATGTAATCCATACATAAGGATGAAAATTTAATATTAGATATGCATTGAATCAAATAACGAAACTAACAAAAACTTTCTTAGTTACAGATATTGCATTTCTGTTTTTGATTATTTAATAAGATACGAAATGGAATTATTTTGTATGCGTTTTATCCTTATAGGAAAAATTACAATAGTCCAATATTATCGGTTGTTTATATTATTAATTAGATTTTTACAAATATTTCGATTCGTTGAAAAATACTCGCTCTTTATTCGCAAAAACAAATTTAATCTAAATTGCATATATTGATTTAATGCTAAAGTGTCATTTCCGTTTACCCAAACGAGATAAATCCATTATAGGATAAGTCAATTAATCGCCCTTTAGACATTTAAATCGAATGAAATGCATATGCAATATAATGTAGTCGTAAAAGCTTGAATGAATGAATTAAAAAAGCTTGATAAAAAATACTAAGGTCCTCACGATATAATAAGCATGCTTATTATGTTACAAATATACGTATTATATAAAAAAGCGGAAAAGAAGTGGGTTATGTCACTTATCTGCATTTTAAATAGTCTGTCGCGAGGTCAAGGCAAGAAATTTGTGATACTGTGCTATATGATTTATCACAAATAATACACATTTTAGTACGCAATAACAATTAGTGGCATTTTACATAATAATGGAAATAAATAATTTTTAATAGGATAACGCAGAATCCTGTTCCATAATCAATATACTTACGAATTGTGGGTTGAATTAGGCGTAGAAGACGGTGTAGGCCTTTTTTCTTCTTTAATCGTACTGCTATTAATTTTCGATGACAATCGTTTGATGACATCATCCATGGACCGTTTTATCGGATGCGAGGAACTATTATTGTTATGTAAACTACTGTTATTATTATTATAATGAATATTTGTCTTAATGTCCGAATTCGGTGAACTACACTCTGATGAATTACGTCGTCGATCAGATTGTTCTGTATGTAACGTAAGGGCCGATATACTAGACGACATAAGTAGGTTGTTTGGTTGTTCCGAGCACATAATGCGAGCCGTTTTGCTTGGTGGTCGATCCTCGTCCAAACCGTCATCCATTTCGCTACCGGACACACTTGGCGAAGACGATTCAGACAGTTTATAAAACGTATTCGTATTGTTCACCATTGTGTTGGTGTCCTCTTCACCAATATCACTTAAATTGTTACTACTTGTCTCATCTAAATCAGTTAAACCACCACCATCGCTACCACTTCCGACTATTGTTGGCGGTAATGGGGCGGCGGCTGTGTCTGATGCAGAATTTGTGCCTTCGTGTAATTTTGTTGGAGGAGACTTCCGCTTTGAAGACATATTTCTGCAACAAAAAAATGGTTTTAAGTAAATAATAACATATTTTTAAAAAGAATGAAGTAATTGAATGGATATCGTGTGCAGGTATGGTAAAAAATTATATATATTCAAATTCTGTAATTGGATTTTATAAGGAAATGCTTGTAACATGGTTGCAAAATGCAGTAGTAATGAAATATAGGGGGTCGATTCTTGACTTTCGTACGGTAGAATTTTTGTTCGAATTTATGAATGACAAATGTCAAAATGCATAAAGTTTCGATTAAAACATGCATTTTCTACTGCTTGGACCAATAGAATTCAGATTTCGAATAGATGTTGCCAATCTTAGGTAACAAAAAAATACGATTTTCTATCATTCGAAAGTCAAGAATCGACCCCATAAGCGAAGTTGGAATTTGAACGAGCTTAGAGCTTTTGTACCGCAAGATCCTTATTGCCTGATGATGTTGTAATTAAACTCAAGAAGACTGCCGCCCATTTAGAGCCCCGTTAGGTTCGGAAAGACGATCTACTTCCAATTTCCGTACACAAATATAACATCAAATTGAATAAGCACACAAACAAAAATAATTTCAATTTTTTTTTTAATTTTATTTTTATTGCACTCGATGTAGTTTATTATTTCGTTTTTTTTTTAATATTCAGATTGATCCGGTTGATGGCATACGTGTTCTCTTGACAATTCACAAAATAATACTGCGT
>SSSI01005454.1:18783-37147 GCA_004796505.1 Oryzaephilus surinamensis
ACACTTGGCGAAGACGATTCAGACAGTTTATAAAACGTATTCGTATTGTTCACCATTGTGTTGGTGTCCTCTTCACCAATATCACTTAAATTGTTACTACTTGTCTCATCTAAATCAGTTAAACCACCACCATCGCTACCACTTCCGACTATTGTTGGCGGTAATGGGGCGGCGGCTGTGTCTGATGCAGAATTTGTGCCTTCGTGTAATTTTGTTGGAGGAGACTTCCGCTTTGAAGACATATTTCTGCAAAAAAAAAATGGTTTTAAGTAAATAATAACCTATTTTTAAAAAGAATGAAGTAATTGAATGGATATCGTGTGCAGGTATCATAAAAAATTATATATATTCAAATTCTGTAATTGGATTTTATAAGGAAATGCTTGTAACATGGTTGCAAAATGCAGTAGTAATGAAATATAAGCGAAGTTGGAATTTGAACGAGCTTAGAGCTTTTGTACCGCAAGATCCTTATTGCCTGATGATGTTGTAATTAAACTCAAGAAGACTGCCGCCCATTTAGAGCACCGTTAGGTTCGGAAAGACGATCTACTTCCAATTTCCGTACACAAATATAACATCAATTTGAATAAGCACACAAACAAAAATAATTTCAATTTTTTTTTAATTTTATTGCACTCGATGCAGTTTATTATTTCGGTTTTCTTTTTAATATTCAGATTGATCCGGTTGATGGCATACGTGTTCTCTTGACAATTCACAAAATAATACTGCGTTTATCCAAAAGAGAACAATCATGGATCAAAAAGGTCATAGTGTCATTATCTTAACATACAATAATTGTAGCATAATCTAAAATTATTGAAAACAGTAGCAAAGCATCATTTACATGTGAGACAAGCATGTGTTGCCTTGCTTTAATGGTTTGTTCTTATCTTTTTACAAATTTCTTGAAAAGTCAAGGTAATTGTAAAATTTTACGAAAAATGTATACATATTAAAAGCCCATTTTTATTTAATATAAAATAATAATAAAAATAATGTTACATCAATTGATAAAACGTGTTTAATGTAGTCTAAATAACAAAATTATCTAAATTCAGACAATTAATTTTATATTACATTACAAAATCAATATTCTTGATATTAGTGATGGAACAAATTTAAAAATTTATATCATTTCTAGTTTTCAATAATTAATTTTGTAATGAAAACAATTAATCTTATGCAAATAATATTTAATAATGCATTAAATAAGAGGTGTAAAAACGCATGTTCATTAAGACTTGACAAAAAAAAGGTATATCTATATACGATATAAAGTAGATTGCAAAAAATGACAGTAATGTATGTTATTTATAAGAAATCCAATTAGGTATAACTATTTATTTAAATTCATTTATCAAACAACAACCACTTGTCATATATGGTCATATTCTATAGGTGTATGAATGAAATGATTGAATAATGTTTAAATGATCCTGTTATTTTATATATATCTATGTTATAATACCTAGAAACAACTTAGTGGAAAATATTTCTAGAAATCAGAGAAAATTAGAAAATAACACATTAATCTTGTGTCCAACTAAATAACAATAGATTTAGAGAAAAAAATAACAACATTTAAATTGACATGAGGTAATAAACACCAAGATGTTAAGTGTTATATAGATGTCAAGTAAATCATTTATTTTTTGTGTAGTGTATTATAATAGGTACAAGTGTATTTTTAGAAACAATGTCATAAATATATTTCGGTATCCTGTTGTATTATTTTCTCTATACTTCACGTAGTTTTCCAGTTGGACACGAAAAAAAAGAACGACGAGTGAAAATGGAAAAACAGACGCAACATCACAACAAAAACAATATAATGCGTTTGGAGTGAGATATTATGAAAACACAAGAGACAAATAAACACATCCGGGTCATTTGGATTATTTATAATACGGGAGCAGAGTAAGTAACCGTTGACGTTAGTGAAGGGAAATAATTCTATCTCCTGTACGGTAACTGGTGGAAATGAGTGCCAAGTTGGTCCACAGATTGAGAACGTCAGTAAGAGAAGCCTGGCAAATGAATTAATTAAGTATCATCATTACTTTAAGTTAATAAGTTACTAATTATGGCAACATATAACCTAAGACGTTTTTATTTTATTATGTATACACAGTCCAGTCCTTTGGGTATTATATAATACTTCCATTCTAAAAAGAAAATTGTGAATTTATTAAAAGCGTTTTTATATTTTCTTTTGAATAATGCAGAAGTGAGCCAGTCAAAGAAAATGAAAATTTGTTTTATGAAAAAGACGATAATGTATTTATTTAAGCTTAATGATATATTTTTATGAAAACACGAGAACTTTGTATTATATATATAGGTATATACGTGTATATATATATTTTTATAAATTTATATACATACAAATGGCAATCTCTTGCAAGTTTTTTTATTGATTGGCAAGTAGAAGAAGGAGCCCGAGCAATTTAGTCGCGACAAAGCGGGGAAACAAATCTAATTTCTCAAATAAATATTTTCTTTGCTTCATTATATTATTTCTGTTTCTATTTAAGATTTCAAGAAAGACATTTTCTTTCATACTCTACGCCTTTATGATTATTATTTCCTATCTTTTCAAGTTGATAATGACATTTTCCGTACAATAAAATAAATATTAGATTCGAAAATATTTTCTTTGCAATTGATTTGTTACCCAAATAGACGTACCTTTAACTTGATTATATGTTTATAATGGAATATGCATAAAAACTCAATCTCTTTTATAATAAATCTTATTATATCTTCTATCGGATTTTCACAACAAAAAATATATAACGCCTTATTCATTTGTAACGTGGAAAATACTCGGTTTTTTTTTGGTTTTGTTTGTAAACTGATAATTGATATTAGAAAGTTTAATAAAATACAGAATAAAGTTTATAAAAACAGAACCTGCTCTTCAACTACCTTGTAGATCTCTTTTAGTTGTTTTATTGAATCATATACAAGACCAGATTGTAAAATATATAAACAATCATGTTTGTTATGTATGCGATACCAACGGTCAATAATTATGTGTATACCTAATTGTATAAATTAATTTTATTATGACAAGAGTTCATACTTTTCCGTATTATGTAATGTTATCCTTGTCTATTTAAATTCTTAAAAGCCAAGATTAAAAAACGATTATTTTTAGAATAACAGCTGTAATCAACAAAATCTGCATAGATATACAATAAAATATTATAATAAGGACATAACGATTCTGGTTTCAAAGTTGCATTAAATAATTAAAAAATGTTTGTATTAAAAGAAATATTTTTTTAAGATAAAGTAGCGTTAGTTTTAATAACCATAAAAGTGTTGTTGCTTCAATTGTATACAACAATATACATTATTTAAATGATAATATAGAGTACAATTACAATAAAATATGGTTATATTTATAACAACTATAAATTCTCTATAATTACCTACTACTATATTTAACTTATGATCATTAATTATGCCCATTAATCCTAATCTCGAACATAATCTGCCTTTTATCTCCTTTTAGCGTACACATGTAAAAAAATTGTATAAAAATGCAATCTCCATGTAAATTAAAAAGAAAATTGTGTTTGTTGTTAAGTCGTTTAATAATTTTGTATGAGAAAACAAGAATGCGGACGTCGATGCCATAATACATGATTATATTCATTGGATGCAGTTCATAAATAATTTAATGTGGCCTTATTTTTCCTTGGCACCCCAGTCAGTTTCTATAAAATCAGGAATTCACCCTCGACCTAGTCGAGTCCCCACACACAACAGCCACTTAGGAGCTAAAATCATCGTATTTGGGGTGCATGGATGCAGTTTACAACAAAACCACCACCACGACGACGTTCTCCTAACCTGATTTATGCACAGTTGGGTCAGTGGTGAAATACGATACGGTGTGTGGGAACAACAATGCACATTTAAAAAAAAAGACAGAAGACAGGCACACATTTAACTAAACATTGGGAACATTGGGAACATTGAGAATGCATTTTGGAATCAGGTCGGTCTCCCGTTCACCCACACACATGTGGTCTGTTAAGATTCGTTTTGCCATTAGTCCGGCAGTCGAGTGCCTAATCTTGAGTAAAACCAGATGTGGCACTTCGCAGAACAAAGATTGGCTTTCTTATATATATACGATTTTGTTTTATAAATGACACACCACTTGAAATATTCTATCGACACTTTGGCTATAGGTTTGTTTTTCTTTTTTGGGTGCTCTTGAAAAAAATTTTATGTAGAACAATCGGTTCAGTGTGCACATTTTCTAATGTGTGCATAAACATATTTTTGTTATTCTGTTAGTACCATTTTGAGTGAATTATATTTAAATTGAATAATCTTAACGCAATTAGGTCACACCGATAATGTTGGTAATAAATTTAAATTCGTTTTGGAAACAATCACACAATAGAATATTGAAATGAAGTTGAAACGATTACACAAAAATCTATTTAAAGTTTTAAATACAAGGAAATATACAACAACGAATTGATTAATGACTTTCGTGCTCATATTCTACACAACACAATATTCCCCTAGCTGTCAGTGTTTTAAATAGTTTTACAAGTTGAATAGAACACTTGTATGAGGTGATATATATTTCTCCATTTTTTTACTTCTTTCATATCGTATTAATATTAAATCAAACACCGAAACTGTATCTTCCAAGATACTAACATTATTATCTAGTTTAGACACTAATATTGCGTTATGAAATAAATTTGGGATGAGACAAAAAAAAGTTTGTGTGCATGGTAAAATGATACCAAGCCATATGGAACTTTACAATGGATATGTTCGTAGCAGGCATGAAAAACAACTTGGAATTGTAGTTTAAAAACAAAGACTAACATCTGGATACCATTAACATACAGTTCAGGATTGATTTTTGAAACTAGTTCATATCGGCAACACAAAATCTTCTAACATTTTAAAAATTTTAATACATGCAATAATTTCAAAGTCAAAAAAAATCTCTTTGTTTACTTTGAAAATAAAAATGTTACGAAAACTAATGGATTTCTTAAGTGTTTAGTGTAAAATTACAAATGATTTTATTTATAGATTGACTTTTGAAAAATTAAAATAAAAAAAAATCGAAAAGCTTTCCTATTTATATAATATGTTGTAGAAATACTCGTTTTGGGTTTGTAATAACCATGGGGGCATTGTGTTGGCAAATAATATTGGAAGTTATATTCTGCCATTGCGGAAATTGGAATTGTTCGCGAATCGGAATTGGTAAATCGCTGAAATGACAGTAGTATTTGAAAGGGAAATACAGGAGTATGCAAAACACCGGATTATGGCTTTAGAAAGGATGAGGTCCCGCATAACAGGACGCCACAAAAGCTATATTGCAATAGCATTTGGAATTGTGTTTGTGCACATTTGTGTTATGAGAGAACGTATTTTCATTATTCCATTTTATATAAAACAAATCTGCTTACATTCACACAGTATACGGTCAGCTATTGAAAAATATTTAAAACCAAATAAATTACATTACACAGTATTGTCTGTTTTTCATTATTATGTATTAGATAAAAAATTACGGTCTAAATTTAAACACGTACTGGAAACATTATTTTCATCTAAAACAGAGATATCAAATTGGGACCCGAAACCACGCATTCTCCCATCAGGTGTTGTCACAAAAAAAGCTTAGGCTTTTTTGTCGCTATCTTCTAAGCCAGGCCGATCAAAGAAACGGAATCCCGTTGAAATTAATCACAGTAGGATTAGAAAATATTGAAGTGATTATTTAAATGAAGATTGAAGTTCCACGATAATGAAACTTGTAAGAATTCTGTCAGAGATTATGTTTTACTCAAACGATTTATATATTTAAATATAAAAAGAATACCATTGCCATATAAATTCAAAATGTATGTACGACTAGTAAAAGTGATAGAGTATTTTTCATTTCCAATGTTATGATAATGTATAAGCACTACTACTGGAAGATATGAATTAGTGATTTCAATTATTGTAATTGCAGAAAACATTAAAATTATAAAAACATGTTGCTAAAACTAATGTTTACGAGTTGTAGCATAAGAGATTGGAATTTGAATAAGTAATTGGTACAGAATATATTATTTATTACATATATTAACATGTGTATAATATATTAAAAGCTTATAATACGGGTATCTTAATGCAATGCAAATTTTAATAAATTATAAATTGGACTTTTAATAAATAAAATCTTTTTATTTGTTAATAAGTTCACATTTATTTCATTCTCAATATATATGGCTAAAAGTTTTCCAAGTAAAACAATACAGATTTATTTTATGGAAAGGAGTGAAAGACAGTAAAAGGCGCTCAATAACTATAATTCAAAGTACAAAGCATGTTTATATATTCTTTGACTTCCTATATGTGATCATCAAAGCCTATTTATTTTCCGTAGTGGATCCGGCGAACCGTTTTACTAACGCATCATCTAACAAGGGGGTTGAGGACAAAAGTACGACTTGTTTAGGATTGTTCTGAGACAAGGCGATATTTCACTGAAAGGCGGATGTTCGCTTCCTTAAAATAACACACATGATAGTTGTTTACAACCAACACACATTCATCATCTTCGTCAGGTCGTGCGAAACTTATAAGAAGACACTCCTGCCAGCTTACCACACAAAACAGGAAAATGGAAAAAAATAAATGAAAAATTTTCCATCAATACATTCGGACAATGGCAATAATATTGATCGAAACCAACAGCGGAATATTGACAAAGAGAAAACTGAAATTTATGTACAATTTTTTCCTATGAAATAATGTTCTTCAATTCCACTGTAATGATGTCTAGCGGAGAACAATAAATCCCGATTGGGTCAAGTGTATCTTCAATATCCGAGGAAAATGACTTCCTCGATGAACAAGCAGAGTTGATGACACGTATTGTAACAGTCATTATGTAAACGGTCGAGCTTTTATTATATGTCTCAACTAGGGTCCTATCTGTACATGTATTCTACTACAAACGTTCAATGGAACACACATACATTTATAAATATAGTTGCCAACAATAGATTAAGCTCTGAATTCAGCTCACCCCACAATGGATTTACGTTAGTAAGTTGTGATTAAATTGTTACTTTCACGACAACACGAAATTGTGGGCCAAATCATTTTTTGGACATTTTTGCTGCAAAAGTTTTGTCACGCTATTTATAGAATGATATCTTTTGATATTTATTATCCTGGATAATAAATTTTCTCCGGTATATTTGTTTGTTTTTAATTGGAGCACCAGTGAATCCTTTTTTCCGTTTTTTAGTCCTGTGATATACATAATTTCATGATACTATAATAATAATAATATATATTTCATGACATAATTTTCACATATACGTACTTGTACCTAAAGAGCACAGAATATCGAGCTTGATCTTTCCAAGATCAAACATTCCATGGTATTTAGAGTTTTCATTTTAGTCTTTTAAACTTGGTATAATTACACAATTAACAGGTTGTTTTCAAGATGCGAGTCCGAGGGGACAATTGTTATGCTAATCGTGGAACCGGTTTGAAATTTTGAAAAGGTTGTTCACTTTTAGTGAAATAAAATAGCGATACATTCACTGTATCATGTGTGTGTGTGTGTGTGTGTGTGTGTGTGTTTGATGGGAGAGAATCGAACAACGATACTCTTTTTATAATCATATGCATAAAAAATTTTATTTTTAGATATATTACGCAATTAAATTACCATATTTATAAGAATTGATCCAAATACATATAACTATCAATTAGCATTTATAATAATAAATAATAACAAACATTTTTAACTGTACATTTTTTTTTATTTAGACCATAAACTGAAACACTAAAATATAAATGTTTTTTCGTGGGATTTCAAAGAGAGAATGATATTTTTCTATTAATATATGCATTGGTCAGGTTCATTCCCACGTTTTGACGATCATCAATAAAAATTGATTAATGTGCTTGAATAAAAGCTTAGTTTTATTCTTAATTATTATATATTCTGCGACAGTTTCGAATTTCATTATGCATGTATCTAATTGACTAGGTAATTCCATAATTACCCATTAAACCGTTTTTAAATAATACGACCTGAAAGTGTAACACGTCATACTAAACGGTAACTGATGGCGGAAGAAAGACTAGACATCGTATAGTTTGCGAATAATTAAAAAATTAATCAAAATGATTTGTAAAATAAGCGGACTTTTCATTTGGCGCCTCCGTAATATGGTTAATAGTACCGGAAGGGTTATTCATTTTCAAAACATTAACGGCAATTTTTTATTTTATGAAATTGTTATTAAATACAGACATTTAATTGTCCATGTCTGAATAGTGAATTGTAATAAAATTGTTTAAATTAACAAGAAATTACAGTCATGCATAATAATGGTATCACTGTAGAATGTTTGTTAATATAAAAGTGAAATATAAAAAGTTTATATTTGACTATAGAGCACCGATTGAATATTTATTGTTTATTTATCTTTCGGTTAGCCATAACAAGAAAATGTCCATATGACAGGTGAAGACCGCATTTAACTAAAGAAACTTTGTTGCAATTTTTAATGATCATATTGATCATAATTCATTATTTATATACAAAAGTTAAGATGTTGTATTATGTTAATAAATAAACACACATAAACATTATTGCATATTTAAGTGCCTAATAATATGAAGTGTTTTAAAAAAAATGTCACATTTGTATATTATGACGTATGGCTTAAATGAATACCACTTTGTAGTATATAAAATAATACATATACAAGTCAAATTGTAAGCAACAAGAGCGCGAAATAAAGAAAACTTAAGTTAAACAGTTTGTTTTGCGCGTTCTTATTAAATATTTTGGCAATGTGCGTAATATTTTTAGTAGAAAAAGAAATTTGTCATCTATCACATACACACTCATTTCCAAAAAATTTGCAATATGAAATAATAATTTCGGATTAATAAATAATATCGTGTTTATATTTGGCATAACACATTTTATTGTTATTTTGTTTATTGTTTTCTTTTTTGAGATGAATCAGCTAGAAAAAAATATGTGACTCACATAATGATTATCAGAAACCGAGTCAGAATTCTGTTCAATACAATATTTCTGTAAGATTTTAACACGTTATAACGTCTGATTCAGCTCATAATAACAAGTATGGGTGTCCGATGCAAGTCGATCGCCGGAGAAAACACCAAATTTGACCATGCAATCGCATTCGTTAAGGGGGTTGTGAAAAATTTGAATAAATGTCTAGCAACTCACCTAAAATGTGTGAGTATGGAGAGATCAACACATGTTGGAAGATTCGCTTGTGAGCGAACCTTTTGTAGATGTGTGGCAGCCACTGTGTTGCTGTCCGTCAACGACTGTCCGCACTGCAACAACAGAAGAGCAAACGATAGGATGCGCACCCCAATTTGCCCCTATGCGCAACCCCCTCACACCTATTGTTTACCCAAAGCTCGATTGGACGATATCTGTATTATGGTTAAAACTGATAAATTGCACCTGCCGCACACAGGTTTACAATGGTGTTTTGTTACAAGGTATTGTCAACACTTTTGGTGTCCACACACGAAGACCGCACTAACAACCAGATGTGAATACTTGGGACAAGACCAACCGCCGTATATGTGCGTATGCACTGCGTGCTAAGATGCGTCTGTCAGGCTCCAGCATCCACAGCATCATTCCCCACCAGATCGGATCAGAACCGCCTCCATCCCAGCCCGTGTACCACGTGCACGGTCCGCCTCCTATGCGAATTGTTAAAGGTTTTCGCTTTTCGCATTGATGATGAGCGGACAAGAACGCAAGAACGATCGCGAATTCACAATATTGTTGTTGTTGTGTTGCAGAGGCGGAGCATCTCCGGGGACTCCCCCAAGACAATGATCATAATAGGTTTACTTAGGTTACGTCAGTAGCAACGATCAATTTAATTGTTCCATTTACCCGGCCAAAGCGGACTGATATAATTCATTTGTTGTTTTTGTGGAAGGGTTTCAGGCAGAGAGGTTTCAGGTTTTTCATTGCTCGCGTCCGCCTATTAACCCGGACAGTGGAATCGGTTTTCACATCGATCTTTGAGCTTTTATCTATGCCAAAGCATTAAGCTTACCGATATTGACATTGTTTTTTTTTTTATTTCGTTTATTTCATTATCTATATGATTTTTTATTAAAGGAGCTTTTTCTTGTGGAAGGAGCTTTAATCATTGTTTCTACTAGTACAAATGCAATGTAATTATTTTTATGCAGAAATAACAGAAATTTTAATTATGCTCCTGAAAACTATATGGAGAAAAGTACAAATGAAAATGTGCAAACTTGTTACGAGTTTTCCAAAAGTATTGTAGCGGCTCAGACAATTTTTAACGAGATAAAAGTCCGTTTCAACAGCGTTATTAATACACTTACAAAGCTTTCAGAGTTCAGTGATGTCCTTTTACATGGCTGCCAACACAAAAACTGAAACTCTGAACAGGCTCTTTCGGTTGGAAGCTCCCATATATTCCTTCCTTTTGCTTATACTTGTATGGGTACACAAAGATTCGCTTGCGTTTTGCTCATCGTTGCCGTGATAATCCATGCGAGAATAAAAATTATAAATGCATTTTTCGTGTTTTCTTTATCTTCGGTTCTTTATTACGATTGACTTCAGTGAACGTTTGATATTTCAATAATGTGTAATCTATTAATGGAAACCATTTGTTTGATTCGAATTACTAGAATTTTTGATAGGTTTATTCTTTTTTTATTATTTTTATAGTGTAGAAAGTTTCTTCTTTTTACGGTATTTGAATGGTATAAAAGAATTTTTTTTCTAAATATATATAAAAATTTTATTGAAATAATATTTTATACAGCGGCATTTTTCTGCTCAGTATTTTTTTTAAATGTATTATGAAGACTTTTACCGGTTTGGGTTTTACGATTGTGTTCACATAATATAAGAAAAATAATTCAGTATTTAATTAATTTATAGCGCATTTGCATAAATTAGGCATCAGCAATTTGTTACTTAACCAACGTGCAATTTTTTATTTCTTAAATTAGGTATACATATACCTACATGTAGATACTATAATAAGTAAAAGTTGTTATATTTTGGTATACATAAACGATTAGATTATGTAGATGTAACAGTAAATTAACTTGAGAGAATTTTGGAATCTTTTCGTATAAAGATCCACCATAACCATAATACATTATTCAAATTGTCTTATGTGTGATTCACGACGTAAATATATGACGGTTAATGTTTTGCACAGAATTATGTTAATAATTTGCTATTTGTTGTTAATTTTCTTTATGCGTGCAATAAATACCTCAACATTTATTATTTATTTGTAAGCATTTAATAAGCAATTATAATATTTTTCGATGAAACCCATAAAAGAAATGGTTGATATTTGTATGAGAAAGATGTATAATTTCGCTTGAAGGACCAGATCAAAGCACAACTTTAAATTTTGTACAGACAACAGACAACACGATGAATACGATAAATAAATTACAAACTTAATTTTTGAAAAAAGTTTATATTTTTTTATGAAGTATATACTTTTACAAGATTTCGTACGATACTGATTACTGTTAAAAGTGTTAAAATTAAGAAGACAAAAATGCCACACTGATCCCCTCTTTTGCCATAAATTCTTTGCTTTTTTTACATTTTTTAACATTTCTCCCGGCAGGGGCTGGCTGTCAAGACAGTAATAATAATTACAATAAAATAGAAAATAAATTAATTGTACAAAATTTACATTTGCAGTCAAGTTTTTTTTTTATATAATAGTATATTACAATGTTACAAATTACAGATAAAAAATTTCTAGAACAAACACAAAAATATTACATTTTAAGCAAACAATTGAATCAGGCACAATGCTAATTATAATTTTCAAATGGTAAAGGTGCAACCTTTGTTATGGGCCTTTTATAGATACCCCTACTAGTTTTGACAACAACACTTCTTACTTTTTCATCCGATGGAGATTTAATTAAATCAATAATTCTACCTATTGACCACTGTGATGGTGGTAAATTTTCCTCAATTAATAAAACCATTACGTTCAATTTTAAATCTTTTGATACAGAATTCCACCTATAACGTGTTTGTAAGTTATGTAAGTATTCTAAGTGCCATTTTTTCCAAAATAATTGGTGAATTTTGCTACATTGTTCCCAGAACTTTAACCTATTTGTTGGAATTTCAGTGTAATTTTGCTCGGCTAACTCAGTTAGAGCTGTTTGGATAATAAAATGACCTGGAGTCAAATAACTCAAATCATTTGGATCGTCAAACAGTGGTGAAATAGGTCGTGAATTTAAAACAGATTCAATTTGGCACACAATTGTTTGGGTTTCTTCATACGTTAGTACTACAGTACCCATGACACGTTTTAAATGAACCTTCATTTGTTTTATACCTGCTTCCCATAATCCACCGTGGTGCGGTGCATTTGGCGTTATGAAATGCCAATTAATTTGGTTAGTGGTGCAATAATTCATAAGAGATTCTTTATTTTCGTTTAAAAATTTACTACTATTTTGGAGTAAATTATTTGTTCCGTGAAAGTTCGTGGCGTTATCGCTATAAATATTTGATGGAAAACCACGTCGCGCTATAAAACGTTTAAGTGCTAACAAAAAGTGATTTGCCGAAAGGTCCGAAATTAGTTCCAAATGGACGGCCTTTGTTGCCATACAAACAAACAATCCTATATACGCCTTTGTTTGAATTGATTTACGAATTCTTGACTGTTTTATTAAAAAAGGTCCTGCAAGATCAATACCAACATTTTGAAAAACTCTACTTTGATTAATCCGTTTTGGAGGAAGATCTGCCATGATTTGTTGTAAACCTTTGGCTCGATAACGAAAACATGTTATACATGTGTGTATAATTTTTTTTATTTCTCGTCTACCTCCAATTGGCCAATACTGTAGCCGTATATTTGATAACAATAACTGTGGTCCTGCATGACATAATCGTTTGTGCTCATTAAGTACTATTAACGTGGTAAAATGATTATTTGAGGGAAGAATTATAGGATGTTTTTGTATAAAAGAAATATTGGCAAATTTTAAACGTCCACCTACTCGTAATATATTCGAATTGTCTAGAAATGGATTTAATTTTTTTAAACAGCCTGTTACTAGTCCTTTATTATTAAGGGTTGAAATTTCAACGGAAAATGCTACAGATTGAACTAACTTAATTATTCTAGTAACCGCACCTTGCAGTTCTGTTGTAGTTAGTGCATCATTACTTTTTATACAGCCCGGTTTACAATTTGATGCAAATCGTAAACAATAAGCAATTACTCTCTTTAGTCTAATAAATGATGAAAATCTTGTAATGATCGATAAATCGAACGAACTACAGGTACTAGTAATCAAGGCAACCCTTTTAGTTTCTAAAGTGGTGTGTTTGCTTTCACTAAAGTTTGTTGGAACAAAAGAATATTCATTAAGAAATTCCGGGCCCTTAAACCACATTTTAAACTCAAGTAAAGATTTAGCGTCTAAACCACGACTAAGACAATCAGCTGGATTATCTTTAGATGATACATGGCACCAAATAGCATTAGGAACGTTGTCTCTAATTTCAAGAACACGATTTGAAACAAAGGTATTCCAACGATTAGGATCCGCCGCAATCCAACTTAATGCTATAGTGGAATCGGACCATAGAACAATTTTGTCTAGTGTTTGTTTGAAAATATTCAAAAATGTAGAAGTCAATCTTGACAATAATAACGCACCCATAAGTTCTAATCTAGGCAAAGTAATCTTTTTAACTGGAGCGATTCGTGATTTGGAAGCAATTAATTGAGTGAAAATAGTATTATTGTGGTAAATTGTTCGTAAATATAAAACTGCTCCGTAACAATGTATGCTTGCATCCGAAAATCCATGCAATTCAATTGATTTAAATTGAACAGCTGATAGCAGCCATCGAGGTATGGAAATATGATTAATGTAATTTATATTAATTAATAAACTATTCCAATGCTTATTTAAATCCGAAGTAAGCTTTTCGTCCCAACCTATTTTCGAGCACCAGAGTTTCTGTATAAAAATTTTAAAAGGGGTAACGATAGGACCTATAAGACCAAGTGGGTCATAGATTCCGGCAATAAACGAAAGGGCTTCACGCTTTGTTACTAATTTAGGAATTTTATTTTTAAATGAAATTTTAAATACATCCAATAAAGGATCCCAAAACAATCCCAGTGTTTTGATCACCGTATTACCTTCTGAAAAATGTACCTCGAAAGATTCGCGTAAGTGTTCAGGAATTGATAGTAAAAAAGGTTCAGAATTAGAGCACCATTTATGCAGCTTAAAACCACCTAGTTCTAATAATGCAGTTAATTGATCCTTTATAGCGTATAACTGTTCGAGCCCGTCACAACCATCCGCAACATCGTCAACATAACAATTTTCCAACAATGTTTTAGCTGCCAGAGGAAATTGTTCTTTATATAGATTTGCCAAATATTGTAAAGTTCGCACTGCTAAATAAGGGGCTGGTGAAGTACCATAAGTGACTGTTTGCAACTCTACACACTGAATAGGATTTGTGGGATTTTCGCGCCATAATACACGCTGATACCGTTTGTGGTCGTCAGCGATGAAAATTTGTCGATACATTTTTTGAATATCACTCGTAAAAACGTATTTGTAACGTCTAAAGGCGACTAATAAATCAAAAATATTTCTTTGCGAGGGTGGTGCATTAATAAGACAGTCATTCAAACTAACACCATTGTGAGTACGTGCGCTCCCATTAAAAACTACTCGTAAAGCTGTGGTACTTGATGCCTTAAAAACTGCATGGTGAGGCAAATAATATGCATCGGTATCGTTACAATTAAAGTCAACAAATTTGCCATGCCCTAGTTTAAGAAATTCACAAATAAATTGTTTATAACTATTAAACAGTGCTGGATTTTCTTCAAATTGTTTTTCCAAACGTAAAAATTGTCTAAAAGCAAGATTAAATGAACCAGGGAACTTAACATTGTTTGCTTCAGGTTTGAACGGTAAATTAACTGTAAAACGTTTATTAATATATTTTGTTGTCGATAAAAAATAGTTTTCAAGATAATTATTAAGAGATGGTGATGACTTTTGTTTAGGAATTTCCTCAATTTGCCAAAATTTTAAAAGTGTTTTATTTAAATTATTATCACGAAAATCATCAATAGCTGATAAATTGCAGACGACATTCGTAACATTTTTATATGTTTGATTTTGTGTATGTTGAGGAACATTACCGGCAATAATGTAGCCGAAACGCGTATGATGAAGTGCTGGCAAATTGTCACCTAAACTTATACTTTGTTGCTGTAGACAGTTATAGAATACTGAAGCGCCTAAAAGAATGTCAATTGTTCCGGGAATATTAAAGTTTGGATCAGCAAGAAATAGATCTGGCAATTTAAAATGAGCCTTAGAAATGAACTGATGAGGCAGCGGTAGAGTTATGTTGTCAACAATTGCGCATTGTTCTGTAAACGTATAAGTTTTATCGTATTTGGAAAAAATAGTTAAATTTATATAATTTTGAATTATTGTTTTATTATCCGATAAACTGAACACGTTTGTTTGTTGTTTATATGAAGGTAAATTAGTTTTATAAAAAAAGTCTTTAGTAGCAAAACTTAATTGAGAACCAGAGTCGAGCAGACAACGAGCTTGGATAACTTTGTTTGATCCGATTTTCACGTTAATCATAGCTGTAGCAAGTAACACCTGTGAAGAGACGACGTTACTTAAATTTACCTTTCTATGAGTTTGAGTTTTTTGAGATGTATTGTTGTCTATAACAGAAACTGCATTTAATGCTGACGTAGATGCAATAGGTTCAGATGACCCGTTATTATCATAGCAGTTATGCAAAATTGTGTGATGAGTCTGGCCACATATCCAACAAGCTCTAGATGAGCACCGAGAAACATCATGAGATGGAGATAAGCAATTGTTACATAAATTTTGAGCTGTAACAAAATTCAATTTGTCTTGATTTGAAAGTTTTATAAATTGTTGACAGCTGTATAACGAATGTTGAGAATTTGAGCAATACAAACACCTTTTAGTATAAGAATTACTGTTGCTAGATGATTTTGAATTAAATTGTTTAGCCTTTAAAAAATTATTAGTCATATGATTATTATGATGATTATTAGAATTATTTTTAACATGAATGTTGTTATTATTAGAAGAATTATATTTATTTATGTTAACATGAGAAACTTTAGAATTTTTACTTGTAAAGAATTTGTTTTTGTTGTCAAAACTAGAAGTTGCAGAGCTATTTACATTTTCAAAGGCCAAAGCCCGTTTTTCTATGAATTTTAAGAATTCATTTAATGTAGGAAGTGAATTAGAGTCACGTTCTAGTTCGTAAGCTTTGTGACTATTTAAGTCAATTTTCTTTGATAAAATATAAACAATTATTACATCCCATTGATCGATAGGCAAATTTAAAGAGTTAAGCGCATTAATATGTTGCTTGACATTAGTAACAAAATCTCTTAAATTATGTGCATTACCAATTGTAATATTTTGAATATCTAAAAGTGTTTTTAAATGGTAATTAATATTTAACAGTTTGTTATCGTAACGTTCCTTTAGAATGTCAATAGCTTTTACATAATTATCATTGGTTAACTCTAATTCGTTTATTAAACTTAAAGGCTCTGCACTTAAAAACGATTTCAAATAATAAAAACGTTGAACATTATCAAGATTTACATTGTTATGAATGGTTGCATTGAACAATGAATAAAATGTTTTCCACTGATCAGGTTTTCCTGAAAAAGTTACTATGTTTATGTGTGGAAGTTTGACATGTGGAACAGCAGGTAAATTAGACTGAGAAACAAAGTGAGCAGTACCTTGTGATACATATGAACTAGTACTAACATTAGGAGGCTCAAGAGTTGATATCAATTGCTTAATTTTAGCAAGAGCAGCATCACATCGCTCTTCAACTTCTTCCCTGTCAAGATGATAGGTTTCGTAGTCAATTTGTTCCAGGATTAATTGACATTCGCTATAATTTTCACGACTGGAACGCAACTGCTCCTCTCTAATTTTTAATTCAAATAAGTTACCTGTTGTAGCGTCAAACTGTTCAATAAAGTTAATATGCCTAGTGATTTGCGACTTGAACGATCTCCGCTTATTCTTCTGTCTGTCTAATTCCGCCATGTTCATAAGTGTAGGAGGGATGACGAATAACAGGCACTTGCGCTCTGATTATTGCTCACAACACAACACTCTAACACAATTTAAAGATGCGCTAAGACACATTCACTTTTTCTTGCACTACGCAGCTTCTCGATGACGAAGATGACGAACTGCTCCAACTTAAACTGGACTGACTCCGGACAGCAACTGATGACGTAATGAAACCAGATAAATCCAGTTTAAAACCACGTTTTTCAAAAATCACCAAAAAATGCAATTTAACTTGCAGTTTTTGATTATACGATGTATATAGTAAACAAAGATTCGCCGTAACCAATAATTTGGAGCGAATCCACTAGAAATTTGCGTAATCTTCTATCCGGCTCGACTGAGACCAAAAATGTATGAGAAAGATGTATAATTTCGCTTGAAGGACCAGATCAAAGCACAACTTTAAATTTTGTACAGACAACAGACAACACGATGAATACGATAAATAAATTACAAACTTAATTTTTGAAAAGTTTATATTTTTTTTTATGAAGTATATACTTTTACAAGATTTCGTACGATACTGATTACTGTTAAAAGTGTTAAAATTAAGAAGACAAAAATGCCACACTGATCCCCTCTTTTGCCATAAATTCTTTGCTTTTTTTACATTTTTTAACAAATTCATTTGTATATAAATTATATATTGTCACAATATAAATACTTTATTTCGATTCTAATATAAGTTGTTTCTATTTATTAAACAACAAATTCATTTTAATGAAATAGAAAACGGCGCCAAGGTTTTGCGCATATCTGGTAAATGCTAAATCGTTGATTCACGGGTTATTTATTTATACCGGTCGGTGTGCCCGGTCTCCAGGCGTCATAAGAGCCCGTTACGTGATTGGTAAATTAGAATCCCTAACAATTTAAAGAATTTTTTACTTAATCACTTAAATTTTAAAATTTTAATATTTTACGATTATTTTCATCAGCAATTTGAACATACAGAACCTCGACAATAGGATAGATTTTGGCAATTACTTATAGAAGAAATGTGAGAAATACTAAATTGACCAGGTTAAATACACGGTGTCGTCAATTATAATTTTGTAAGGTTATGTTTTTAGTTACAAAAATA
>SSSI01005455.1:0-39182 GCA_004796505.1 Oryzaephilus surinamensis
TATTGCTTTTTTTTTTTTTATTATTATTATTAGTGAATATTTTTGTTATTAAGAATATTATTAATTTATTAAGATTTTTTTTTTATTTTATTTTGTATTGCGTTTCGCTCGTTATTATTATATGATGATTATATGATTTATATGAGAGTAGGTATATATTTTTTTGACTAAATCTGAACTTGTACGATAAAAATTCAAAGTAATGTACGTAAAGATTTGCAAGAATTTCGAATTAATTAGAAACAAGTATACAGAAATTTGATAGTAATAATAGTGATGATGGTAATAAAGGATTTGACTTACGGGAGAGAACCACGCCTGGCCTGATTTGTAGTGCCGAAGTGTGCCTGAATCCTGTGTCCTTTTCGTTGATGTGTTGAACTTTGTTGCTGGTGCCAAGGACGTTTGCCGTCGGATGCGTTATAGTTGTTATCTTCTTTCACACGTACTTTATAAGTACACACTTTTAATTTATTTTTATTTTTCTTTATTTATTTACTTTATGTTTTTTTTTTTTTTGCGGTTTAATGGTTCGATTTGACTGCGCCAGTAATGTAGTAAGGGAAATTAATCTCCAAATAACAATATTTTAAATTCGTTCAAAAGAATACTTTTTATTTATCAAAAAAATACAAAAGAACTAATATTAACACTACTGAAAATTCTACAGATAAATGTACGAGAACGGCGATGTGTGTCCGTAGCCCGGCTTATTGTAATTAAAGTATCATATGAAAAATGAATCTTAGATGTTATACAAGTTTTTATTCGTGTTGACAACCTATGTTCTTGATAACGCGATCCATGTATGCAATTATGCATTTCACATAATTGCAACAGGATCATCTGCTGATACTATGGGAAGTATATATGTCAACGACATTACATTACTTTATATAAAAAAGGTATATGTTCCCATTAAAGTTTTCTTATACTCGTCTTTTTTCCAATTTTTTTTTTCGAAGCGCACATGCTTTCATGAGAATATAAAGAAAATCTATCTTCTTGTATTATAATATTTACATAATTACAGTTATTTCTGTATTGTATGTGTTTTCAGAAATTCAATATTATGGAACTTGAACCTCTATATGTACTTATAACAAAGTATCAGTTTATTTCTGTTGTTGTATAACTTGTTTATTTATCGGAACAATTGTAAACTAAATTACAGGTTTCCATCATACGTTCCAATTGTGTGTTTTTTTAATATTTTGACCATTTTATTGCCTAAAAGCTTTATGTAATGCACATGCTACATTAGACCCGAATGAGATTCCCATTTTAAAATATTCTATTACAATCGACCGATTTGGAAGAAAAGAAACAATGTCATTGTATTTTAAAAATTCACCAACGAGACACAATTTTGTTCTCTCGTTTTATGCTTCTAGCTACAAACTTTACATTACAAACCATTATCTCATTTCCAACAACAAAAAATTGTTATAATATTATCTATTCTAAATAGGCTTAAATTTTTTTTAAGATGAATTAAAATATTCCGAAAAACGTTTCAAAACATGTGCCATGTTAAATTCAAGAGCATCCCATAATAAACAATTCGTAATTTAATATAAAATGCTTAGTCATTTCAGATGTAGATAATAAATGAAAACAATTAACTGAACATACAAAGTCAGTAGTACCACCCACTCGGCATGCTAATTAACAAATCCGATATATCGATATTAATGGCTATATGAAAGGCCATATAATTTTATTTACTTAACTGACGTTGCTCGTTTAAAAGGTAACGCCTATAGAAACAAAAATATCTCTTTATAATAATATTCAGGCACTGAAACGGCGCCGGGGTCATTTCTGTATTCTAACCATTTTGACCATCTCCCAACAACAGATTCCACTAGGGGGAAATAATGGTCCTGAATATCATTTTACGACCACACCCTGTATAAACTCTATGCCGATATTCATTCCGACAGGAAAATCTAATAATTGGTTGCAAAACAAGGGGGATTTTTCTTCAGAAATTTATATTATGTGAAAGAATCTTTCGAAATATATTTCCATTTTAAGAAATATCTTTTTATATATATATTTAAAAGCATTAATTAAATTTTCCCATTTCGTTAATAGAAATACAGCGTATAATTAAAAGTGAATAAGCCTTTGAAATGTAAAATGCACTAATTTCGATTTACTTGCCAATTGGTTGGCGAGTTTATTTTGTGTCTATTTTTCTTTTAATTCCTCTCCCCCTCAAAGCAAACCAATATAATCTTGTTTTTTTTTCTGTAAATACCCACCTATAAATTTATATTAATGTAAGCTAATATTACTAATGGATTCTTTTATATAGAAGCGAATTCATTGCTTGAATTTCGTGTTATTCGAAAAGAAATCGGACAGGAGAGGTTTTTGTTTACCAACAATATGGAATTCAATTTTTAAGTGTGCTTTACAAAAATTTGAATATAAATTAATAAAAATTTCAATTGAATAGTTTCATCTATTCGGCAGATGTAGAAGCACTGATAAAATAAAATAATTATATATATAGCAATTATTCCAATTTTTCGTATTAATATCCTGTCCATTAAATCGATTCCGGATATTATATTTGTTTGTAGATAATTAGTTGTTACGGTTTTGGTTCTTATTATTTTAATTAATTTTTTAATCAGAATTTAAAAATAAATATCTTTCCCACGCAATAATATACTGGCTGTGGCATGCAAAATACTGAACTTTAATACTTTATTACCAACATATTGATTTATTGGTATAAAATTACCAACTTTAAAACTCATACCTATACTTATAAAATTATACATATATGATAAAAGTTAATTAAACAAACATATCATCTGTTAGATAATATTTTTTCGTAAATTTAAATTTAATATCAATTTAACTACATGTTATACCAACTAGTTGAATTTATTATGAATTCAAGACTAGATAAATAGATATTTCATTAATAATGTTACTAAAATAAACACACATCTGTTTGGTAAAGCCAAATTGAATTTTAATTGTTGAAAATATACGATTCAGTCTCAAAATTATTACCTTATGGTCGTTAATTCGGGAAACAATAAATGTCAACCTAGTTAGTAAAAGATAGGCCAACCCTTCTATGTGTACCTGTTTTGTTACATTTGACGGCCAGTTTTATGTTCGGCTTTTAAATCCCAGGCGGTTCGCGTGGCCGGCCCTTTTATGTATTTTAGATAAAAAATATAGGTGCACAATTTCAAATTCCATTTTATATACACTATTATTATTAATTGTGAATTCTATACACAAAACAAGGATACTATAAATAATTGTAAAGACAAATGCATTAATAAATCTTGTTACAATATGAAAATGAGTGTTTTTTTAAATGTTAAAACTATTTTCAGTTATTATGTTACATAAAAATCTTCCTCCACTCTGTAGATGTATGGAAATTCATGAAATAATAAATTATATTAATGTTCCATTGTAGTAAATAACGTCCATTACACGTTATTAGTGTTGTAAATTTTTATTCATATACAAATTTTTTGAAAAATATTTTTTTACGTACAGGATTTTTATTTAAATATTGTATACATGTAAAGTAAATTTTAAATTTGACATACATATAGAATAATAAAATCGTTATAAGATGTAAGACAAGAAAATTAAGCCATAAAAGCCTGTATTATTATTTAATATTAAATTACTTACAAGTTATGGTAAATCTGAAGAAAACAACAAACTTATATACAAGAGATAGAATGGTTATTCTTTGTGTACACAAGTTGAAAAGTTTCAAATCATCACAATGTGTATCCTAATATCTTGAAGGAAAGTTTCAGCTCTTTAGGGAGATACTAATGTGTTTATGATACAAATATCAAATATTGCATTTACCCAACAAAAGTTGTTCAAACTAAACTCTTGTCTTGACATGTATGATTTTATTGTTATTAAATTTTATTTAAAAATTACTATGTATACAAGATTTGTTAAAAATTTTGCCAAATGATCCACTTATGTCAACCCCATTTCATTTTATTAATATAATTTCGAGATAACTTTATTTCAGGCCAAATGAATATTAAGTATATAGAGAGAACTCATGTCAATTTAAAGTTGAAAAAAATAATGCGACTTTAATGACTTTATTATACTAAAAATGCAAATGAGTGTATGTATAAAAATTCTAATAACACAATTTATACATTTAATATAAGAAACTTTGTATAATTTTAAATTAAATTATATTTTTAATTTTCAACATGACTTTAGTGTTTGTAGACTGAAATTTACATAAAATTTTCTATAATACAGTTAAAATTTTCAATCACAAAAGCCTAATATCTGTAATCTGTTTAGCATATACAGCAGTAAAGAAAAAGGATGTGAAAAATTACATATTTTACAAAACAACTCATCGAAAATGTGTAGAATTAACAATGCAAACTGATTGTGTACTCTATTTTATGCCAAATCGTAATTATCTTAATAACATATTTAGTACAAGTCTTTTGGAACATTTGCACATTGCTATATTTTTATTATTATATGCACTAGAATATATATCAACGTACTTAAGTTGTGAACATTATAATGATAGTTAATGTCCATCATTAATTCGTCTTAAACAAACTGTTCGTAGTAAATTTACAGGTAGTAAAGTGGATAATAAGTTTTGATGGACCATCCTGTATATATGTAATATTAAAACTAATTTCTCGTAAGCCCCTGTCAGTCTAACGATCTTATAAACATGTTATTACATGCCATCCACGTTCAGATTCACCTGCATTGTTATCAGTTGTACATTGTACATGTATGTACAAAAGGCATTTTGAAATACATATAAAATTCGTAATGTATTTAAATTTCATGCTGGTATAACAGATAATTTGATAGGAATTTACGTTTTGAACGTTATAATTTGTCTTGTTTTTCTATATTTGGACCCACCCCAAAATTACTAACTATAAAAGCTAATATCCATAGGAAAAAAACCTGGCTACTTATTTAATCAGTGCCTTTCGTTTAATAGAAATGTATATACAATAATACTAATATATAAAAATATCATCGACCAAATATAGAATAAATAAAAGCTTATTAAATATAAATTATGAGATGGATGAATGATCGCTCAAGAGAATATAAAAACGTTTTTTAGATAATAACCGTAGCTTATTTTACAAGCTGAGCAATTATGTCGTTATAGCCAGTGAAAGTTTACATACATATACGTATAACTGCACTTTGTAATGCTAAAAAAATGGAAATTCATGAAATTCAATACATGCTAATAAAAAAGTGCAGGTAAATGTAATTATATAAATATTTTGTAATCTTATTATAATATAACAAAAATATTAATAAAATTGACACACGACAACTTATTTGTTAACTGTATTATACTGTATTATAAAATTTTAAACATGAAATTTACTTAAGTGCATAAAAGAAAGTTGAATTTACATGGATGTATCTATTTTATTCAAATTTCAATTAAATTTAATGTAATTTGCATGTCGATTTTTATCAGTGTATTCTAGAGTACATTAAAAAATAAAATGAGGAATTGTTTCATTTACACAATTACAAATGATTCTTTTATAAAATTTAATTTAAAAATCGTCTAATTTGATTTTAATTAAAACTGTTTTTAAAATAGTACCTACACATTTTTCCATATTAACATTTTCCTTTTGACAACAATCTTTTCTAAATTCTACATCACGTTGTTAGCATTTATTATTAGGTATGTTAACAATTTTCTAATATGAATAATGTAAAATGCATTATGTACTTTGAAAAAGTTTTGAAAAATTTTTATTATTGAATTAATGATTGTTTTTTATTAAGGCTATACTAATAAAGTCAAATATATGTGTATGCAGGGATTTTTAATTTTATTTCAAGTTATCGTATTCAAAAAAATCGATTTTCAATTTTTCAAATTTTTCATTTTTCATCGTTTGGAGGATCGAAAATTTAAATTTTGCAAATCGGGCCTTGTTTGGTATTGTTTCTTATTAAATTGGGCATGAGTATTTCAAATCCGTGAGCACATTTTAATTTAGAGTTGTCGTTTTTGTAAAAATTGTGTACATTTAAACTGCTTTTTATTGGAAGTTTCTAGCTGTACTAGAAACAAAACAAAATGGCATCTGTTTGAAAATTTGCGTGTTAATGACATGAAAACAGTTGAATTAAAAATTTTAATTCAGACTCTTTTATGAAATGGGGTCCAATAAATGTAAATTCGTTTACAGAATTAAATTTGGATAAGTAACTTTTCCAGAATCGACTTATGAAAAGTTTTCATTATTTAACCAAAATTTTTAAATAGGTATGTATAAATAGTCAAAAATTTTTTAATAATGTGTGAATCGCAATGAGATTTTGCTATTATATTATCTAATCATCATTTTAAGATTCCCTTTTACTAGAATTTTCTAGGTGTACTATAAAAAAGTCCATTTTTTGTATCAACAACTTCTATATAGCCATGATCATTACCTTATGTATGTTATATATTGGGTCGTTTGGTAATAATATTTTCAATTTAAGCATTATTTAATATTTCCCTTTTTGAAAATCGTTTTGGATTGTAAACAAGCCATATTTTCTAATTGCCTATGAGAAGACTAAATGATTTTACAACACCACAAATAATTTCATGTTGTTGTTTGCAGGTAGAATTTATGGTTAAATACAAATAAAAAAAGAATTTTTGAAGTAGGTATACGGTATATATCTAAATTTTATTGGCATTATTTATGATCCCAATAATTTTGGCATCGGTAGATAATTTAACTTGTGCAAATAAATTTATAAAGGTGAATGTACTGTTATCTCTATACTGTAAGAATCGATGTGCTTAAAAGCTCATATTTTCACAAAAACTGTACGTGTAAACTATTACATAAAATTAATGAAAATGTATGTATTTACATCTACAGAACAAATTTATTTGAAATATAGTATCTAATTAACTCTAAATGTGTAAAAATAAACTTTCAACTAGAATGTAAAAGTTTTATATGTTTGATGTTTTGTGTACAATACATGTTAAACAATGCATATTTATGTTTGTTTGTAATTTGGGAAAGAAAAAAATAAAAAAAGAACTGGTATACAGTGGCCATATAAAATGGTATTTATTTGCTCTAATTTCTTCTAGAGGGATAATTAAAAATTTTTGCAACTAATTGTAAACTCCACAGTGTTACAAATTACATAAAAACAATAAAATTAAAACTATTCTATAGTGGGTTTGATGGGTGATGATGCGTATCAAGTTTTTGTTTTTAACAGTTATTATCGTCATGGAAATAATACCGTGTTTTATTTTATTTTGAAACGAAAAATGCCACCAGACAGTGCACATCAACAATAGAATTTAAAAGGACTGTTTGGAAATTTTGTGAACTAATTTATAGTTCGTGCGTTTCATTTTAGCACTATTTTATATTAAATACAAATACTCGTAATTATTTTTTTCCGTCAACTTGTACAATTTGCTGTAAAATGTAATAATGTCCCTTAAAATGGGGACGATGAACTTTCAAAAACTGAAAAGATTCCCAATAAATGAAGGAAATTGTGTGTGCATAGAGAAAGCAATTTTAAATGGCACATTTTTTTCACATTTTACACGGTAGCTGCAGTAGTTTTCGTTGTCCTTCTTTAAATTCTCTAAAATGTAATTTGTTCAGTGGAAATTTAAACTTATCGGATAAAATGTTAAGTAAATTGGTATTCGCTACGGTGGATGGCCCCTCATAAATTCTCTTTTTCACTAGTGCTTTACCTATTTATAATGATTAGAAGTTGGGGATTGGCCTTTTCTGTCAATAATTTGGTTAAACATTTTATGACGGACATAGTTGGTCATAAATAAATCACACAACATTATGCTTATTTGTAAAACCATTTGAGAATATTGAAAAATTCTACAATTTGTCACCAAAATTATGGGTTTTATTGTATAAACGGATTAAGATATTAAACGTTTGGAATAAAGTTTTAATTAACAAAATACTATTAAATGTTAATAACGAAAAGATTGTATATTAACCAATTATGGTTATGCTAATAATAAAAAATGAATAGAAAATTAATTTCGCAAAGTTAATTTTGCATAATATACACATTTAAATTATAAAACTGTTAATTTCATTTCATTTCATTTTATTTACCATAATAATTTGTAATATTTTAATAATTTTATGATGATAAAACTATTCATTAGAGATAAAAATTAATTAATTGCAGTTGATTTAATTTGAATTAATGTAATATTGCGTTTATTAAAATGTTTTAATTTTGTAATTTTTATGTATACGAGTATTTCAAAATTATGTATTTTTTTAATATTAAATAATAAAACGAGTTTATTTATTATTCATTCAATGTGTTAATATTCTCTATCAACTTTTATATAAAATTCAATGAGTTTATTTTTAAAAAAATTTATATATGGAAATTTAAAATTAACCATTAGTTTATGCTTATTATATTATTACATTATTTAAATCTTGTATATATACATTTTTTTACATGACAATTATTGTGAAAATTATTCATGCTTTCTTATAAATTTTGACATTTTAAATTAATATTACCGCATATATTTTGAAATAGAAAAAACATATTATGTTATTTAAATTATATTAAATAAATAAATCATAAAACTAAATATTTTTAACAGAATTAGCAACAATGTTTCATCTATTAATAAAGATTATCATATCTATTACAAATTTTTTTTTGACCACCCAAACATGGACAAGCAAGCATTAACATTTTATTCTAATGTGACAGAATAATTTATCTTTTTGAAAAATAAGTTTAGGGTTAATACGACGTTCACACATTTGAACAATAATTTTTTGTTACTTACCCATAACATAGATTTAGCTTTAATATATAGGAATGAATTTAAAATAAAGACACACAGTATATTTATAGAAAAATTCTTTGTTTTATTTGTTTAGAATTAATAGACATTATTTAACAGTCTTGACTTAAACATTCAATAAATTTTAAATTAAATTATGTATATACATTTACAATCACTTAAAATTAATGACTAATAAGCGTTCAGTAATTAGTACTTAAATAAGTACAAATAAATATTTCTTATCGACAATAAATATATACAAAATATACAAAAATGTGTATAATATAGCAATAATTTAGATATTATCTTTGAGAAAGAAATTAATTTACCTAAGTTTATCTATGTATAATAATTATATAAAATGACATTCGGGGACAAAAATCTCAATAATTATGACTTATTACGATATATAATAATTTTATACAGGAATTAATGTATGTATAATATTTATATATTAAGTATATAATAAAACAGCCTTTAATTTTTATATAATAGTAACTCACAATAATTAATTAAACAAAGTAAGTCCTTGATTGGGGTTGTGCATCTGGAATAGTTGAATAAACGTGATGTGGTGCTAAATCGGGTCGACATGGTGGATATTGCGAATACTGTGGTGGTCTACCATCAATCGAAACATAACTATGATTTAATTGATCTGAACCATAATGCTGACTACTGGCACTAGAGCCAGCCTCATCTTCTGTACTTCTGGCCGATTCACCGGACACATATGTGCTTTGTGTTGGTGTTGGTGTTAAAGCGGCCGCATGTACTCCAGGCATTGCAGAGTATTTATACCAAGAATCGTGTGCTGTGGGCGCTGCCGTATATCTAGCATTTGTTTTACATCGTATTTCAGCTTGTTTCTTTGTACGTCTCGTTGAACGGTTATTTATAACATCTGGCATGGCGTAACGTAACTTTTCCCAGAAACGACGTTCACCCCATCTAGTTGCCGTACATGCCCGTAATAAAGCTCGCAATTCTGGGTCCATCGGTTCCAAGGGATCACCACTTAATACACATACCAGTTTATGTCTGTGTGCTGTACGTAAAGCGGCTTGTAAAGCTGCTCTGAATTCAGGGCGTGACCATTCATTACATATTAGACCTGGTGAGACTAGGAAGACGACGCGCCTGGATGCATCCGCTGCACCCACCATAGCATCAGCCAAGTATGAAGCACCACCCATCAAATGAAGGTCTCTATAATGCAAACAAAGTGTATGGCCGAATTGTTCCAATTCAGGGGCAATTATACGAGCTGCAAGATCTTCATCCTTGTGACTGTATACCATATAACAGTCGTATAATCGATCACGATCGTCGTTTTGATCGTGTGCTATGGCGCCGTCTTGAAATATTCTAATGCCATACTTTGAATGCGCCCACAGTCTCACTTCTTGTCGGAATACAAACACAATGGCTAAAAGTAAAGACACAACAATGACAGCAACTAAGGTGGCAGCTAAAAGTGGCACATAACTACCACCTAACATGGGATTGTTTGTAATCACTTCACGTTGCACAACTGATGTCGCAATTGCATTGTCTGTATCATCACCGCAACGGCGTATCATGTCGGCAACCGTTTCATAGTCCGCACCGCGGTCCGCACAAAACATTTTAGATGGATCACTTCCCATTTCCCGAATCCAGGTTTCGAGACGGCCGAGGGATTCACAGTCGCACGACCACTTGTTGCCGTCTAGTGTTACATGCGGCTGAGAACTTGACTCGCCTCCTCCTCCATTGTTATTTTCAGTTAACTTCCATGGTGTGAAATCAACGATTTTATTGTCATCCAATTTTAACACTTCCAATTTATGCATATTTTTAAATGTTTGATTATTTACAAATTCAATTTTATTGTGATCTAAATAAAGTTCATTTAATTTTTCTAATTGATCAAATTCAAAGCCACGTAATTCTTCTAATTTATTATTCTCCATGTGTAGCACTTTTAATGATTTTACACCGTTAAAAGTCCTATTGTGTACAGCTTTTACATTACTATTGTTTAAGAATAACACTTCCAGTTTTTTCTTGCCGATAAATACGTGACTGCCTAATTCACCCAAGTTGTTGCCGTCCAGGTAGATTTCTGTGGCATCCATTGGTATCTTTTCTGGTACAGTTGTATAGCCAGCATTACTACAATCGACAACATTAGACGACCATGTATGATCGTGATAGCATGTACAATTCGTTGGACATGTCATTTCGCAGTCACAAGCATCAAAGTCACAACAATGACACAATGCAAAACAATGCGTCTCGTATGGGCATAAAAAATTTGACGGTTTCAAATTTAGCAACGGTTGCGGTGGAGCACCACGGGAATGTGCTAGTTCACATGTGACAGCGTCCAAATCTAACACTTGAGGATATTGTCTCAAATTACTTAAATGATTGATACGTAACAACCATTCCATTTTACAGTCACAATAAAAAGGATTACCGCCTATATAAAATTGCGGCAAGTCTTTGTCGTTTGTAACAGGACTTAAACTTAATGCGGCAAGATCTAGATATTTGATATCGTTGCCATACAATACAACTTTCTCTAAATTTTGTTTGTCGTTAAATGTATTCGGTTGTACACTTGTTATCCTGTTATTATTTAAAAATAATGTTTCAACACTATTTGGTACGGAATTTTCTTTAATAGTCGTGATTAAATTAAAACTAACATCTAACATTTTAATTTTTAAAGTATTTCTTACATCGTAATAATTACCAAGCTCTGTTATTTGATTATCGTGCATGTCAAGCCACTCTAAGCTGGAGGGCAAATGGCTGAAGTCGAACCATAGTAAATTATTCGATGAAACATTCAACCAAACTAAACTCTGCAAGTTGGTAAATACGCCACTTATGTCAGTTAACTCATTAGCGTCCAGTCGAATAGCCTTGAGAGTTGGATTACTTGCAAATGCACTTTGTTCAACAAATTTTATTTTGTTGGAAGCCAAATTTAATACTTGTAAAGATGGTAATGTGGAGAATGCATCCCGTGAAATATTTACAATGTGATTGTCCACTAAACGTAGTCCGTAAAGAAGGTCGAGGCCCTCAAAAGATGAATTCGTCACAGATTCGATATGGTTCTTGCCTAAATCAAGCGTTTTTAAGAATCTTAAAGCACCAATGCCGACCGGAACACTGCCCAGCATATTTCCGTTCAAACCCAAATCTTGTAAATTTGTCATATTGTCAAATGTATTCGGATGTATGTATTCAATGATATTGGAATCTAACAACAACTGATTCAATGCATACATACCAGAAAAATGATATGATTCAATACGAGCAATTTTATTTTGAGACAATGTGAGAGCATGTAAATTTTTTAATTCAACAAATGCACCCTCTCCAATATGATTTATATTATTATATTCTAAATTTAAGATTTGTAATGTATATAAATCATGGAAAAGATTCGCATCGATGCGTGTTAGTTGATTATGAGCCAAGTTTAAAACAACTAGCCGCACAAGACCGGAAAATGTATCCCTATTGACCCAACGACTAGACAATTCATTGCGGGATAAGTCAAGGACTTGCAATTGATCCAAACCTTCCAGTAGACCGGGAGCCAACACGCTTAGTGAATTATTGTGTAAGAAAAGGTGCCGTAAATCCCTCGAGGATTGAAATAGTTCTGGCGGAAGTGCTACAAGACAATTGCTCGATAAATTTAACGTATGCAATGCATTAAGGCCAACAAATGAACGGTCTCCTAATGTTGAAATTGCATTATCTTCTAAATGCAGCTCCTCCAGTGACCTCAAAGCTGATAATCCGTTGTCAGGCAATGAAATGATGTCGTTGTATGACAAATCCAGAACTTCCAGTCCGTTGACACAGGCACGGCCCGGAGCTAGGGGTCCGTTACCCCAATCGGAGAAGCCGAGAGCAGAAATATCCTGAAGTTTGTTATGTGTTAGATTTAAATGTGTCAAACTATATAGAGGACAGAATAATTCCGGAGGCGTACTCCATATATTGTTATCAGCCAAATCTAGACTGCGAAGTTCGCCCATACCACGAAAACTTTCCGGATGTAGTTCTAATGTCATTGCCGACCACTCAGAATTGTGCGATCTCAAAGACAGACGTCGAAGATGTCGCAATGGTGACAACACTGAAGCTGGTATATTTCGTATTTTGCAGTTTTCCACTTTTAATTCCTTCAAATGTCTTAAGCTGGACAGAAAGCTGCCGTGTTTGTTTGATTCCAACGAGCTTTCGAAAAATAATACATCGCTACACTCCAATACCAATACAGTGACACGATCTGCCTGTGATTGTGTTAAATTTCCTAGTAACGAGTCCACATTATTAATAGTTCTAATTTGGCATGCCAGCACTGGTTGTTCATCTTCGTCATTCTCTTGCACTGTTTGCATTTGCCACTCACATCCTCTTGGAGCCGTTTCAATGCTCGTTAAACTACGTCCACTCACAATTAAAAAAACACTACTTAAAATTAACCAAAACATGTTGATTGTTTTTAAAAAATTTAAATTTGTAGCCGTTAAATCATCACAGTAATATGAGCTTTTGAACTTCTTCTTGTTAACAAGTCACGAACAAGTGCATAGACGGAGGACAGGATCGAACACATCTACTACCTTCGACTCCGTTTACGTAACTGAATGTTTGGAAGACTGTTGCGTGTTGTGTGTGTTCCATCAGGAGTTGTGTGGGTCATGGCTCCGCCTTTTGCAACCCCTCCAGAATATAGTAGCAGGAGTTCAGCTGTTTATCTCTATCCTGAATGGAGAATGTCACGTGTAGTTTACAAATTTTAACAATGTGCAAACTGCAACAGTCAAACCCCACCACGTTAAATTATTGTAATTATGTAATCATTTTATGGAAGTTCTTTTTTTGTTTGGATGAGAAAAAGAGCATATATACTGAGATGAATTTGTTTTTCTACCAAGTTTCTGAGCGTTTCTCATATTTTCTAATCCCAGAGGAGGAAAAGTTCAAATTTTACAAAGGCAATTATCTAAATTAAGACACACAATCATTTTTAGAGACAATTCAAGAAAAATGGATCTAGGTACAACAATTTTTACAGAACAAATACGTTTTTTTAGGGGCTTTTTAATAATTATGCGAAGTATGCATCTCCATATTCTATAATATATCCTAAAGACATTGACAAAGCTTTAAATGACATTAGTTGAATTAGAATTCTATGAACTTAATTTTTTATTAGTTTATGTGGCCAAGATCTTTTTCATACAAAAAAACATTCCTAGTTATTAAGAAACAGAATATAAATATCTAATACACTGCGAGAGATATTATACCTATTCTGAATTATACGAGTAATATTTCTAAAATTAATGAATTTAAATTTATCTTACATAGTTTGTATCTGAATCAGTTGCAAAAAGTTTATTTGTAACTTTTAATAAATAACAGATACAATATACGATTTTAATAACTTTTGCGGATACTTATAGCTTAATTTAAATTTTCGAACCAGTAAATATATTTATTATTGCATATTTACAACATACGGGTAAATCGACAAACACAATAAACTTATATTTGTAATTAGTAAATTAATTCTTAGTAAAAATAATAATTCTTTAAAATTTGAGCTTTAGTCACGCAGAGCCATCTCTTAAAGAAGTTGCCATATACCAAAAGTTTTTGTTCAGGTTTTTTAATCTAAAGCTCGTATTATATTTGTTGTAATTTAATTATTTTAACTTATATAATTTTTACACAAAATTTGAATTAATAATTTTTGCCATTTTAATTATTAAATAAAATTATGTTGTTTCAACCAAGTTCCATGCAGGTGGCACTACGAATCAAAAGCTCATTTAAGCTTCCTTCCACTATACACCAGCGTAATTCGAAGCTCTCTGCTTAGAGTGCGCTATTTTCCTGAATTTTAAATTTAAAGAACAAATTAATACTTAGCTTATTCACATAAATCTTAGACTTCATTATTTTTCTTAGACACATGAAAGTTCGTCTTTACTGGAAAAAAAATATTCAAATCACGTTTGTCCAATAATTTTAAACTGTTAAATATACACAAGTGCTAAATTACCTTTAAATACCTAGTAGACTAGTACATATTGGGATATATGTATTATGTATATGTGTATAATTAATTGTTTTTTCTAACGTGCTCTCATTTCTAACTTAACAATTCCTATCAAAAACCAAAGAAACACTGCATAATTACACTAAGGTTCATTCATTTAGGGAAGAAAAAAGTTATGATTAGTCAGCTCCCACGTGATTTAATTTTTTAAATTTGATTGGTCGAAAGTAAGGTTAGAAGGTGGAGCATTGGAGCAAATGTATACAATCATTGGATTCTTTTGAAAAACGTCATAATTCAAGATGGACGATTTTTCTTCCCTATCTGAATAGAGTATATATAATTATATTTATAACATTTATATAGAAATGGAACATTTTAGATGCTATCTTTATTTCGCATTTTAAATGTTTATGAAAAAAAGGAACAAGTTATGCTGTAATGCGAATATAATCATATTTATGTTATATATAAAAGTAACATCGGTCGATGAGAGCTGCCATAATTATCCCGCTTGTACATCTCTTTTATTAAATTCGATACACTTTTCGTCGAATTTGTTGGCAAACGAATCATTTTGTTTGTGTTTTGTGATATAGTATTTGTGCTGTTTGTGGCTGCCACGTGTACTGCGGGGCGTAACGAAATAAATTTTATTGGAAAGTGACATGGGAAAAACTCCATACATAAATCTTTAAATTTACTTAAACTTTAATGATATATATTTAAAGTTGCAGATTACGAACAAGTCAATTATTATTATTTCAAAACAATATTTGCTGTTTTTATTTTATACTTTTATCTTTTATACGATTTATTCTGTTCATTACGTTAATGTTGTTTGTCTGTAAAATGGATTATAGAAAAATAAAATAAAAGTCATTAATTGACCCCCACTATAAAAATAGTTGGTTTGGTCTTATCGGTTTTGTAATTAGCGGAAACGGAAGTTCCAGCCAGAGGGATCACGTGCCAAACAGGGGCGCATTACCGATAACAATAATATAAAAGATATGGGAAACTCTAAAACTGGATTATTGTCTCGGTAACTACAGATTATTTGGTCGATATGTTGATAATAGGACAGGACTGAATCATGCAATATAAAATTGGCAAATTATTCTCATAGATATACAATTTATTATATTTATTTATGTGAAATTAAAAAAATCCAATTCATCTAAAGATATAATAAACAAATAATGAATTTTCTATTAGATTAAAAATATGGTGGAAAATAAATAACAGTTTTTATAATTCGTTTTGACTTTCTTTGTTCTGTACGTACAGAATGGTTGCTCTTGAGTCCAATTACTTATTGTATAGAAAGTTGGTTTCTTTTTTTTTTGACTCAAATAAATAAAAATTTCAATTTATATATATTACACTATAAAGAAATTCTATTAAAATTTCATGTCGGTAAATTATGTAATATAAACCGATGTCGACTGAAAACTTGAACATAAATTTAGATCTGACAAGTTTTTCTATACTTATCCAAAAAGGAAATAGGACTAATATGATAAATGGCATTACATTTGCGAATTGCTTATTTCCCACACACGTACACACACACACACATAAATTAAAACATTACATACAAAGAAAGAACCCATTTTTGTACTTGTGTAACTGTTTTAGTAAACGATATTAATTGGTTCCAACTTTGTTAAAAGAAAATTGTAAAATTCCTTTATACAACGAATTGCATTTGAAAAAGAAAGGGTACCTATATACATATATACAATTATATTTCTTTATAAAGTTCTTGTTGAAAATTGGCAGTATAATTTATCTGCTTTGATTGGTCTTTTGATGTGAAAAGACATTCAGTGACTCCATTAGTTTCACAACTCACTAAATTTATTAAATAAACGAAGCGTCTTCATTAGGAGTCGCTATTTCAAATTTGATTCTTTCTATCATTCACAACAATTTCGTTTCAAAAAAGTTTGTTAAAATAAAATCTAACAGATGGCAAATATACATAAAATGTTGGTGCAATAAGATGCAATCTGCTTCTGCACACTTAATACTAATATATCTAAACTAGGTATAGAACATTATTAAATTTATGTGCTGTAAATAATGCACATGTACGTGGTACTGCACCTTTTACAAAAGCTTAACCATATAACAAAGGCAATGAGTATAATCTGTGTTTCAACAAAATGATAAATACAAGTTTATTGTCTGGTGTGTGAAATCTAGTATGTAGTGGACCAATATATATGGTGTAAATTTCCGTTTGTGTTCAATAATATATTGATAAGGTGTATTCCTAAGAGACTGTTAATCATAAATGACAAAATCGATAGCATGTTTTATAACTCTGTGCATTAATTAAAGTGGTGGCTATTGTCACACAATAATAGGTGTGCCGGAGGCATTGCCAATCAATCATGATGACTGAACTTCGGTTAGATGACCACACCCGATCTAATTACCGTGTTACGAACAAGCACACATACAAACATCCCCAAACATTCGATTTTCCTTTATGCAGTATAATGAATTGTGTGTGTGTGTTTTTTTTGTCTTTCGAACAAATAAGATCGAATTGCTGTTAAATTGAAATTTATTTTATGACAAAAAAAATCCATTAGATAGGGAAATTTTTTAATGGGTAAAACTCTACACCCAGTATATTGCTGGTGAATTCATAATTCATCAAATGTAAAATATGTGTACCTATATATTGTAGATTTTCTGCATGAGTTCGTAGAGTCCATTGAAAATTAATTAAAATTATAAATAAATTGACAATTGACCGGGTTATATAACCGGTGGTGTTTGCGAGAATTTATCGGTTTTGCTTAATTAATATGCAATTAACCTCATTCGTACTTATTGAAAAAATTTGGCACAGAAAGCTTTTTAATTATTTCGGTAATAGTTGATTGGGAGCTTTGGGAATTCAATGGCAAAAAAACGATATATTTTCACATAAATCAGATTTGAATAAAAGTTTAACGCAAATAGTCTTTATTAGGCATAGTATTTTAAAATAAAATTACTAATTCGATATATTATGGCTATGAAATGTGTTTATAAAAGTGGTATTTAGTACAAGTATGCTAAGTTTCTATATTTAGATATATGTATATACGAAAACGGTTGCTGTATTTCCATTTTGTGTTAAAAAAGGAACAACTTTCCGCCATAAACTGAGTTTCTTGACAATTAGCAATGCAATCCACTTGGGTACCATTTCGTGAGAACAACATTCCCGTCTTCTGGACTCCCGAGGAACCTTACAGGACTTTCAAACTATTAAAACTTACTTATGGCCACAACAGACCATACATAAACTACGTACATCAAACCAATTTCTACTATGTAATTAATGTTCAAAAATAGTAAATGTTGATTTATTAAACTAAACATAAATATGAAAAATATAATTGATGTAAACATTCGATTAGTAATTATTTTAAATTGAACAAAATATTACCATTAAATCAAAAAATTGTTTTTTACGTAACAGGTAATTTATTTACATTTAAAAAATATTTACATCGGCGTTTCAGTTATAAATATTACAGTGTAAAACAGCATACATAGAGCTTTTTACAGAAAAAAATGTAATACATATAAATAACAATATTAATTATGCGTACATGATTTATAACTTGTTAATGATAAATAATGATTAACTATAAATATTTTATTAATGAGTCAGTTTTGAGTAAGTTGATGGTAAAATATTCATGAGGAAGTAAAAGACGTCACGTTAATGTATGCAAGAGAATTAATCATAACAGGTCATACTCTTACACACACAGCCTCCCTCTGGGTCTCAATTATCCTGCAACATGCTGGTGGTACTGCTCCCAAAACTTGCTGTAAAAGAGAAGATGTTTCAGGAGAGAAAGTGTCTCTAGACGAATGCGAAAGCCAATCCCTCTCGTTCTATAATATAAAGGCATATACTAAAAGTGTACCATGTATTTACTTATGCACAAACTTTAAATATTTCTCTCTTGTGGCATGTTAAAATTTTATCATGACATTTGAAATTTTAATAAATTACCGCTGTAGTGCAGTTGTTACTTCCTTAACGTTTCAAATTAGGTTTGTGCTTTTGCGGTGACATACTGTGTGTTGTTTCTGCTTAATTTGTCAGCCGAAAAGTCATCACACAAATGAGAACATGTACATTTGTTAGACTTTTAACTTTAAAGGTTTATTTTGTTTATAGCATCAATTTAATTGAACAAAAACTATTGTAAATTCATGTTTAGGTTTAGAATCTGTTTGTTTTTATGTTTTCATTTCGCAAAGTTTTATTTCTATAAATATATCACTTATTAAGACTTACCTACCTCGTAACATCGGTGAAATGGTTCATATAAAATACGTAATAAAGGAATTTAACAAATTTTCACGAGCACATAGTAAAACTAAAGTTTCATTTGTATGTGGATAATAATAAGATCTCTCTTGAATGATGCTGGCTATGAATAAAGTAACTTAGAACTGTAACGTACATAAAATGAGTTTTCTGAAATACTTTTTAAATTGCGACTATGCGACATTGTTTTATGAGAGACACTTTTTTACTATATTTCTCTTAAACATGCGACCATCGTAGGAGAAGACTAAATTTTCGTATATTTTTTTTTCACAAGCTGTTAAATAATTTGTTTTACCAGAACTTTATAAATTAACATAAATCAATTTATTTCTTTAATTTAAACTAGCTATTTTATACTCAATTGATTAATAATGTCATATTTTAGTGGTTTGTCTGCTGGCCTAATAAAATACGAATCATTTACTCAAAATTTACCGACCTCACATAATATATATGTATGTATGAAAACGGGTGAAATTTAAGTAATGCACTTTAGTGGAGATTTTATATATATGACGAGGGAAAATGGTTTTGTGTTAAACGTACACAAAAACACCTCACTTGTATAAAAGGGGTCAATATAAGTTGACCTCAAAATCTGTGTATAATGCCACTTATATTTTATTATGAAGATGATAGCTTTCGTTTTAGAATAACAAGCGTTTTGGCACAATTCGTTCAATTTTTGTACTTTACCGAGAAACAATATCTAATAAAAAATTGTGTTGGACTGAAACTTATAGACGTACCTATTTAATAAATAAAATAATAAAAAGAATTCAAATTACAATTTACGTGTTTGATTTATGGACATTTAAACCAAAAAAGTAACGTGCTTAATATAAAAACAAGTTCCATTACCATAATATTAATTCCAATTAGAATTAAACGCTTAATATAAATTTGTTGGTTTACAAAATGTATATGTTATCGAATTAAACAAATTTATCGCATTGTTAAAGAGATACAAATAAAATTATTTATCACTTTGTGTGTGCGTATACCTACCTATATACAATATTCATTTTATGTTGTAATTTATGTTGTAAAATAAACATTACTGTCGCCTCTATACAATAAATTCCCAAATATTATTATTAAAGTAATGGGAATCAGTATTTCTTCGTATATTATGAATTTACGACTATATAACACTCTATTCAAAGTCAACATGAGGCGAAATGATGATGATGATGATACTATTTACTACATTGCTATATAGATAAGCATTAAATTACAGTCTGAAATACAGTGACGGTTAATATTCGCGACTTGATCTCACATATAATTACAAGATTGTCAGACATGCTGATAACATCCTATAAAATACATTCTTATTTCTACAGCAGATACGTAAATTAGTTTCGAAGTACACAATTACAAAACAAATGTGGCCTGCATCTCTAATATCATATCAATGGATGAGATTCCGGAATTTTTCTAAAATTGGAAACTTATAGCAACTAGAAACTAATGATTCGTTCAAGTGTGGTCTTTTTTCCAAAATGTAATTACAGAATATATATATATCGTAATGTGTAATAAAATGTAATATTCTATGTTTGGTAGAAAATAATGATGCAATTCACATCATATATATGAGATTGGTATTATAAAAGCAAGTTGATCCAGTTTTCATATATATACCGTTTCTAGTCATATTATTTTAAGAGATTTAATCAACGTTAACGAGCAAAATCTTGATTGCATACATATAGTACTGTGCAAGTAAACACAAGTGTACACATAGCAGCCAATCGTCATTACTTTAAGTACCTATACTACTACTTAGGCAGACTTAATCAGTATAAGTCAAAAGGAATGTTACATGTTTGATTATTAGATAACTCTAATAATAGCTGTCAGTGCTATGCAATATCATCGCAACTCTCCAGTTCACACGTTTTTTTTTCTATTCGTTTTTTATTAAAGCCATGAAAGTGTATAGTGCGTGTACTGAGAGAATGTTGGGCAAAAGAATGTAGGAAAGGGGTAGTACCATTCCGCACCATCAAACTCTCACGAGATGGACATTATACGAGTATGGGTGGTTTTGTTTTTAAATAAAACAAAATTTTTACATCAAAACTTATTAGCATAAAATATATGTATAATAATATATGATAAGAAACAATTTTATGTGGAAATTATACATAAAAAATTTATTTCTGTTTACACTATTAGGAAAGAAAGTAAAAAGGGGCTGTTAAAAATATTATTATAGCATAAAAATTCAATTCCATTTATATAGAAGTCACGTTATATGCTCTGTAATTTTGTTGATATAACTATATATTTTTATGAGATGTCTTTTACTATTTGGATTTAAGGGTTAAAAGAGGGTTGAAGAATACCAGCATTATTGAAATATGCCACAAACAATTTACATGAAAAGTTCACAGTATTGTTTGGTGTGGGATGTGTTTATTTCGGAAAAGTTATTTAATTATTTAAAGTTCTTAAACTTAAAAAGATTTTTTCCAATATATGAAACAATCCTTCTTTTTACAACAAATTATAACCCACGAAAATTTTCCGTTTAATACCAAGTTTATTTTAGATTATAGGAAAATGTAATTTATAACTCATTTACTTTTATTATCCGTTTTTCACCACCCAGCCATACACTTATGTAGTAAGGTGTATGCGTTTTCGTAAATGCTTTATATTCAAATCAAAATCCACTTCATTGAACACTGAGTGGTTCCAATGAAATATGAATTTTATTGCAAAAAAAAGTTTATGACGGTATAGTGCAGGGTTGATTGTGTGTGTGTGTGAGCTGTGTAAAAAAATGAATGTAAAAACGATTCAATAAAGCAAAGGCCAAAGCAAGAGAGTGTGTTATAAAAGTCGTTATTAGCGGTAATATATTCGAGGCTAACCCCTTATTGAAAATGTTCGGTTCATGCGTAAATCCCACTCTGTTCACTGTAAAACAATTCAAGTCAGTAACAGTTGGCGGCAATGGTGATTTGTACTGGTTTTAATGATTGTTAAATTTATGTGGCCCAATTTCATATCCATTTAGAAGAAATACTATAAGTTAAAAGTTTTTTTTCTGTGTGTTGTTTCGTTTCGAGCAACTTAACTTAAACTGTGCAATATAAATGGAACGCATCATTGATTCATACTTGCACACAAAAAAATGAAATAAAATGGTGCTAGGCCGTAACGCTGGCGACTATATAGGTTCGAAATTTAATGAGAAAAATGCACAACGCCTCTGGCCGTAAATCATTCAATGCTTTATACTTGTACAAGAATACCAACGGGGTGGCATTAAGGGGGATGCGACCAAAGAAGGAGTTTTTGGTTTTTCACAAAGTGTGTCTTATTATTTCGTTCCGATTTGCATGAACGCTCCAATAATTTTCCTGTTCCATGACTAAGAAATGTTTAATAGATTGCATTTTGGTATATAAAATAGGGGAGAGATGTGCGATAATGTGAATTCCTCTATTAGTTTTGCACTGGGTGGAAAGTAATATTGCTTGAGGGGCCTTCCATCTTCAAAGCCATCATAAGTCATTCCAATGAAAACAAATACTTTTCCTAATAAAAATAATTCCTGTTGTATATTTAATTGAAATACTTTTCATTTACGAGTATATGAGTTTAATATATAAAAAGTGGTCGTAATTCTTGCACATCTGCTACTGAATTTATATATTTTCTTTGTCCCAGTAGACCAATATTAAAAATAAAACCAAAAAAATAACTGACTGGACAAAAAAACAACACAGTTGTACTGATGATCTCGTATATCACTATCATTTTAATTGCCTGTATATCTATTTCTAAATTTTCTTCTTTTGCTCTTTCATATAATACACAAACAGAGAAAAGAGCGAATTAGAGTTTTGTTCTAGAGGGCAACATAGTGATAAATGTGTTTTTAATTGTCCTCAGCAGTCCTGGATGGACTCTCTATCTCGTATATTTCGTTACGTTCCTCCTTTACGATTTACACGAGATTAAATGAGTTGGTCAGTTAAAACGGTTCCAAATACATGTTGCCTTTTTTCTGGTTCGGATCCTTTTAAAAAGGTAGTTCATTATGTGTTGGTGTGTGTGTGTGTTTTACACACAATCCATTTTGTTGGTAAAATTAGAAAGTCAATGTAGGTTTCCTGAAGTAGTTCTAATTAAAAGTATCTTGTTTTCGACTTAAATTTGTCGTACAAAAGCTGCTCCTGCTATGTAAAAGCTTTCTATTTATTGCTCTTCCAATATTCCGCTATTATACTATGTTCATTTCAGAAGTAATGTAATTCAAGTTATTTAATTAAATCGGAACATTGTGTTTGAATTGCAAGGAATTTTAGATTCACGTCCATTGTTGAACGAGTGTAGGTACAGTATAATAAAGGTGTTAGATTATAACATTGAATGATTTCAATTTGGAAAATTGATTTTTTGGAATTTGTATTTTTTTTGGTCAATGTTATTTCGGCCAGTAATTAAAACAATGCGCTATTTCATGGGCTTTCCAAATAATAATAAGTTGATGAGATCGGGATAGAGTATGTACTAATCCGAGTGTATAGAGGTCCGGAATTACACATTACCGTAAACAGCGGTTTGTCATTAAACAACTTGTCCATTAGTATGATGTTGATGGTTTAGGTTGTATCTGCACATCCCTTAGGAGCTATCACCGGAACTGACGCAAATCCGGTTATTCCGGTCACTTCCAATTACTTCCTCACTATTATTATAAAGGCCATAATATTTTGCACGTTTTCGGAAATAATACATCCCTTTGTACATAGGTTCATTGATTTCCTTTTTACATATATGTATAGTAAAGTTACAACTATATTTAGAGTAAACAAAATGTTAAAAAAATTATCGTTAGGAAATTATTTAAGTAAGCGATATCTAGTGAAGTGTATAACTCATCAAAAGAATAAAATTAATGGATCGTAAGGAATCGATAGTTCATAATAAATTTGTTAATCTATTGGAAGTATATAGTTAAATAGAAATTTTTAAGTTTGGTGAATGCGCCGATTTAATTTTTTTACAAACTATAGTAAACAATCAGAATCTCCGTTAAAGTTCTCATTTTTTTTCTTTTAAACCAAACTCTAATTAGAAGAAACCTACTAGTCGTGCGAAAAAGCTGAACAAATATAGAACTAACGTTTTTAGTGGTATAAATATTTACCCACAGCGTAGACCAAATTCACTTCACTCAATTTCCTGTTTACACTTTGTTAAAAAGTTTGTTCTTAATAAAGGTTTTTATACAAAAATACGAAAAAATTGAAAGAAACTGATTTCCTTTTGCGTCCATGTACGTATTGTGAGGGTAAATTTGTCCAGTTGACAGTTTTCTAGAAATATTATTACTTTTTTCGGAAAAACAAGCTAATACTGTTCGATCCCCTTCTTACCACCTATTCAATTGTTGTAACAATCAATAAATCATCATGTGAAAAGTTAAAAATTTTTAGTTATAGTTTTGCCCTTTAAAATTTAAAATAAAACTCACGGAATAGACCCGATTGTGCGATATAAGTGTTTATTGTAGTTTAATGATGTGCCGGCGTGTGGCGCTAGGAAAGTTAGTCACATTTCCGGTCTCCGACAACGAAAACGGATACGGAAACCGTTGTCTACAATATACGAGTATAGTAACAGTAAGTCATTGTATAATACACACTACATCTAATGTGAGTAAATGTGTGTATGCACAAATCAATAGTACATTTCCAATCGATATGGTCTATAAAAAGGGGCGACATTCCCATTAAGTACAATTCTAGTATGGTGGCGGCGGTGGCGACAAGTGTGCCAGAACGATTCCGATATTTTATTATCTCGATATGTTTCTGAACTAACTGCTAAAATAAATACTACGAGTATATATGCATACAGATGAATTGTAGTTAGAAAACGGAATATCACTATATTTTGAATATATAAAACAGAATTTGTTAAAAGTATATCAAAGTCCGTTTAAGTACATAGATTTAATTTTATTTTACAACTTACTCATTGCATTTTATGGCAATCAAATATACGTTACTGTTTATAAGCTCTTTTAAAATACGGCTTTATGGGTTTGGTATTTTTTATAACACTTCTATTCCCACTTAACAAATTGATATTTTTTCTACTTGTAAAATTTTTTACTGGATAGAAATAAAATTTTCAATTACATTTAGAAGTACCTACGTTTATTACTTTAAGTCCATAGAGAAACTCCGTCATTACATCGAATTAATTAATTTAACATTACAACGTTGCCCCAATTTTCAAAGTAAACTATTTAACTTTGAAGATGAACAAAATTCGTAAGATATCACCTGTCCAACAACAAACACAAAGGGAAATTCTTGGACATCTACACAACAGAGGGAAACACTAAAGTCTAGTTTCATATCAGAATTCCTGTATACAGACTTTGATGTGTTATATAGTATATATTCCATATATTCTGTCCGTTCATCGTATATTTCGGCTTTATTTTATTACGGTCCAGAAATTTTCTATATAGCCCAACATTTTCCATATCAGAAACGTGTTAGGGTTTTTTGTGTCCAGCTTTACCTTTTCACGTTTTTATTTAAATAATAAATTTTTCTACGAAATTGGAAGTGAAACTGAGAAGCTTGTTCACATAAATTGCTAGTATACGGTTAGTTATAATTAAATTTCATATTACCAGTTCATGACGGTGAAACTCTTATATATCATTTTGGTATAATTATAGGCACACTTCAGAATATTTTTCGTGTAGATAAATACTACCTCGGTAGCACTCTGTAGCCGCCTAACTGGCTCTAAAGAGCTGAAGAGCCGCAGGCATTGCTAACAAGATCTTCCTTCTACTTAGGTGGATATTTGCAGCTGCTTTACTTGCAAGGCCAAATCGAATTCAATGATTTTTATATGGTCCCATTATATATCTTTCCAGAATAAGACCGATGAAATTATAATAATAGTATTTTATCGTAAAATTGGTGTCATAATTTATTATTATTTTTTTCTTAATTCAATTTATCGACGTGCTGAGTAATTTTCAAGATGTGCGCTTTTTCCATATAAATTTTTTACTCCAATAACGTGAACATGTCATAAAATAAGAACGATTGTTTCTGAAAATCTAACCCTTAAGTAGATTTATAATTATTGCCTGCGGTTTAAAGTTTTGGTACTCAAGAGCAATTACCTAATGACTGAAAAGATTTTTGAAAAGAGTTTTTGTCTATAATTATATGATGACCGAAACAGATGTTTCCTATATTAAATGGCCAGCTTATAAGTTGTATAAAAAATATTAAAAGGTGTGTTACTAAATTGCCTTTTAACGAGAAACCATTTATCCTACTGGATAAAAACACTTAGTACTTAGGAACTAGATAAGTAATTTCCTCATTTGCAGTTTTTCCACAACTTTCTAATTAATATAATCTGGTATATTTAGTAAATTATTAAATGTTTATTTGCACAAACTCATTCATGCTGTTTCTGTTTATGTAAATTTTACTAAAAACAGATTTATTTCCATCGAAAAGCAACATTTTGTTTATATTTAATAAATTATAAATGTATATTTATGCAATAAAAACACTGACTATTGCACGAATATATTATTTAACTCAATATTAGAGAATATGTATGTGCATATTATTGTTTATACATAAATAAATAAAAAACAGTTTCATTTTAATAAAAAAATTGTATAATATGTTTTTGGTAATACAAATGAAATGAAATTGTTTTGTAAAATATATAAACTAAATGAATTTTATTGATTCCTTCATTCAATAAAGAAAATTAACACAAAGGCATTTTGTACTGGAAAATCTTTCTTGTATGTCGGCTGTATTGTTATCTGTGACCAATAGGAATTGATTCCTTTTAGGTACAATGTAACAAAACTAGCAGCATTTGTAATATTCGAAGAAAAGTAACTACTAAAACGACAGCAAACCCAATAAAAGACAATGTACTGAAGTTGTTGTTCATAAACTACATTCTGAAAGAATAAAGTTCAAACGAATAACTAAATTAGTTAATTACGTTTGTTAAAAATTGGAAAATGCAAATAGTTTTTAATTAGTGTAGGTATATAATTTTTTTGGAAAGATGAAAATATTTTATCTGGCCATATCGATCTTTTGTTCGTGGGATCTGTAATATGATCGTATTATTAAACTTTGTGCTTCTTCTATTATCGTAGACATTTTACCTTTTGACCCCACGTTCTTTAGATTAACTTTAATAGGATAGAAGATTGTATCAGAAAAAGCGGAAAATCAGCCATTTATTAGATCAGTAAATAAAAATTTGACTAACAATTACCCATCGTGGAATACAATAATAACTCTTTATTATTCTATCAACATGACTCCTAAATAACAATGCTGTTTTTTTAACAGATCTAGTTTACAAAATACAGTTAACAGTCATTGCACTTTTTTTTGTAAATTGTTTTTATGGAAAACATGCACATCAAAATGGTATTAAAAGAAACTTTTTACATAGAATGCGATTAGTTTCTCCAACTATGTATATTTTAATTTAAATTTTACCTATATACTCCAAAATGGTATTTGAAATAGCTTTGGGAATTCAAGTTTATAATGTATATGCATTAAATTGGGTAGTAATACACATGTATATATTTAATATAAAATAACACGGTCAAATTTTAGTTTTATTTTTATTCAACATTACCTGATGTATAATAAAATACATATTTTATTTTTATACATATAATATTATATTTAATAATACATGCATATACACTTATATATACGAGTATATTTAGACGTTAAAAGGATTACAGAATATGTAGGTATTAATTAAATTTGTGTTTAAATAATTTTGTTGTATATGGAATAGAGAACATATTTATTTATGTTTATTCTACACTACGAATATTAATTTATATAGTTTTGTCTGTGGTATAATAATTAAACAAACTTTGAAATCAAACAGAAACTCCAATTTCGTGTCATTCAAAGCTATAGTCAATAAAATAGGGTTAAATTTTTTGCGTGTTGTCGGTAAATTTGTATTATATATAGGGGTTGTTTCGTTGCATATAATGTTAGCAACTGTCACCAGTTTATTATACATTATTTACGTCATATTGTAACAGTACATTTCTGTCAAAGGACTTTGGTATTGATTTAACATTTCATGATATATTACATGTTTATTTGTGCACATTTCTCGCTAAATTATATTTTAATGGTATGTGCAAGCAATGTATGTACACACACTATAAACATAATATGTGAACAACTGTTATTATGGAGTTAAATCAAATATAACTAAATGCAGACTATGTATATGAGGCTTTAGGCTATAGGCCATGTTTTCACAAATTTCATAAAATTAATATTTCTAATCGATGATATTGTAAAGCCAAATATATGTATACGAATATTGTTTTGAATGAAAGGAATACGTTGAATCCAAATCCGTTTACAGAATTTGAGTTCAGCTTAATAAGTTGGAAAAAAATATGTTTATTATTAAACGAACAAAACTTTAATGCGAATTAATCTATCCTTCTATTAATTTCACTATTTGTAAATAAAAGATTAATAACTCATTCACTAAATCGATTGAAACTGAATCCATAATATTTTTTCAGCAAATGTTTAACTAGTTTAAAACTTATGTAAACTTGCAATACGATTAATTCGAATTCATTATCGATAAAATTTGAAACTAATCAAAACCACTACCATCTGTAAACAGTTTTCGGTTGATGAAAGGTCTATACATATAATTAATAAAGTTAATAATTACTAAACTTACAGACAAGTTTATGTGCTTATAATAACAGTAGCGACAAATAAAAACTTCTCTTGTGGTTGGCCACAAGTTGAAACTATACACATAGTATGTTGTATTTAATAATTCCCAAGATCTGTCTTCTCTTTGGCTGCACAGCTTTAGATTCTCTTTTGTAATGTATGGCCGACGATGCATTAATCGGATTACAATTGCACAATCTACCCGCAAACGAATAAACGGGATACTACCATAAGGATCAAAGTGATATATGTAGATTTTAAGTGTATTAAGTATTATCCATTTCTATTACATTGTTCTTGGTCGGTTCTTTTTTTATTATACAGTTGCAAGTTTCTCGGTAGTAGTGAATTAATGTACCTTGAAATTTGATATTTCTTTACAATAAATAGATATCTCTATTTAGAATAACGGTTTGTATTTAGTTTCATTCATGCTAAATTATTAAAACTCATTCGAGCTAAATGTATAGGAATTAAATGTATATCTACTTAGGTACATAATGTAAACGAGAGTACTCATAGAATAATGTTCTTTCAAGGTAGATAAAATAAGAAGTGCTCTATAGAAATTAATTAATCAGGTTGGTATTACTATTATTATTTGGAATACAAGAACACTTTGAAGAGAAATTTGTAACTTTAAATGTGTAAATACTGTGCACATGCAAAACATAAAGTTTAATCCGTCGGAAAATCCAACATTGTTTCCAGAACTAAGAAACAGTCTGTTTAGGAGTAGCAAGTATGTACATGATTATATTTATATGAATCTGTATTTGATATAATAACTGTAATTCTAAAACAGTGCAAAAGTAATAATTTGAAACTATACACATAAATAACAAATTGAATTTTCTGGTTTTTAGTAATGGTAATTAAATCAGATTGGTGATATTAAATTTTAATACTCGCATAATGTAGCTAATATTTACGGTTTAATTAAAAATTTAAATATAAAGGAATAAACTATTAAAATGTGCAGATAAAGAAGATAACCGCACTGAAATTTACCAACATAACAGTAAAACTGGCCATAACTAAAATTAGTTTTTCTAATATAAGCCATTCCATATGACTGTTTGCTGCGAATTATTTTTAATTAAATTTTCATATAATTTTTCTTTTATATAGCTTTAGTTTTCAACTTGAAAAGAATATAAAAATTAGCTTTAGTTCTTTTTTTAAGATAAAAAACATTACATATATTATAATGAAGTTTTTGTGTTTAACTGGAAAATTTAATAAAAGCCATATGAAATGCTCATCACAAAATAATAACAGAAAGAGGCATTCTCAAGTTGTAAAATTGATAAAACATCCCCAGCCTTTGCTTATTACTGTGACAAAGGCAAGAGTTTTGTTTTTATTATTAAGCTTTGTTGTATTATTTGCTATTCTTTGGATTTCTTCATACTTTAAGTCACTATTTCGCTTTTAGATAAAAGAGCAGGGGGTGGTTCGTTAGTGAAAGGATATTGTAAAAAAAAGACGTACTAAATTCGTATTTTTTTATTGTATTTCAAGCCATCGTCTCGGTTCATAAGCTTCCTAGTTGAAAGAAAACAAAGTCGTAAACGTTTTCTTTTATTTGTCCTTTTTTCTGTATTTCAAATGTCTATTTAACGCCCAGAATTAAAAATATATTCGCTAAATAAAAAAGCCCTTGCACAATATCTTAAAACTTTAATATGAAAATAAATTCATATGGTAAAATTCTCACAGCTAAATCGGTAAAGGGGGATGAATCAAATAACAATTATCTCGCCGTGAAACGACTGTGGTTCATTAAGGGCTACAATATCTTTGTCGTAATTCACTCTTGTATTTGTCGACACGAGAAATACGTACCAAAAACAAATACATTGTTTGCTTCACTTAATTTTATCTAGCCGTAAATTGTATTATCTATTTTACACATTGTTTTCATTCATTTTATAAATTAACTAACTATAAAGGTTTTCGTTTCATGTTTGAAACATTTCGTTTTTAAATAAACACAGTATTACATTTAATTTAATTATATCAAACAGTTTTATATAGGTTAATGAATTTTCGTCCTCTAAATTGACACTGAAACATTTTTCATGTTGCAACTTTCCAACATGTAGTACAAACAAAGCGACAATTTTGCACCCCAATGAAAGTCATCAATCAATTAATCTAGTCTTTACAATATAGATAGGGGAGAACAATAGGAAAAATTGTCTTTAACTTATATATTTCACAGAATAAAAAGGAATACGAAACATTTTCTGACAGATTTGTTTTCTATTCAGATCAATCTAAATTTATTTCATGAAATCATTTTTTAAATTCATTAAATTAATTAAGCATTTCTTGTATGTAATCATTTTCTCTTAATCTTTTAAACACATTACAAGAAAACCCTTTAAAAGCCTCCAGTTTGGGATATATAAGCACATCATCTGATCATGATTGACGGTCTACAAACAAGAACCGGTGTGCTTTTAGGCTGAAATGCAGCCTGACTGACTATATAGTCGCTGGTTTAGAAATACCCTGACCACTAATGTTAGGAATTAAATTTGAACACACAAACTAGATTGAAATCGTTCATAGATGAACGAGAATTGTCTTGATATGGGTTCGATTTGCCTAAGCTAGAACAATAGATGGACCGGACCTTCTCTTTGAAATCGAGATAAATTACTGGTATTTATCCCTTAATGAAATTATTGAGATAACATGGATGAGAGGTCAAATGCGTTTGTGCCGTTTGTTATACCATAGGTTTGACATTGTTATATTCGTTTATCTAACAAGTGACGATAAAACAATATTTGCTTCCAAGAATTCTATATTGATAGAACTATAATACCAGTATATTTACGAAAAAATTGGAATATTATTTCACAGAAATACGCTTGTTAGTGCCTTTAGTCATACCAAATCACATCTGGTACAAACAACGTTTTATTGGAAATCACCCCCGTCTCTATTTTTTCGGTAGCATCAAGCTTATATTTGGGTTTGTTTAGCGATCTACTAATGCCAACATAATATCGTGCCTGTCAGTGCTAGTCGATACCTAATGATGGATTTCTTTTCCGGAATTGACCCCACAAAAGTAATATTAATTCCAGCAGTTTGTTATACGAATACTTTTATATTATTATTATTATTGGTGAGGGTTGAAATGCAGCTGTGATCAAATAAAAAACAATTTGAATTTATATTAGATGTTACAGCATAATTTCTAAATTCTTTTAAACTGTATTAGAACGTTGGCAAAAAAAATGTTTGTACGAGGTTTCAATAAAGTACAGTGCAAATATTTTTCCATTTTCCAGTAAAAGGATGTACAATGTATATAAAACTTGCCAGTATGGTGAACATAAACAAAATAAAACTTATATTTGTTTGGCTTGTTTGTATGAATGTATGAACCACCCTCTCTGTATATATTTTGGTACACGAACATAAAAAATTCCTAGTCTTCCTAGTTTGTTGTTTATTTGCCGAAAAAAGACCACCCTCTCTGAACAAAAACTAAACACAGTGTCATTTAATTGGAAATTTTGTTTACCAGATAGAAGTTCTTAATAAACACTACGCACCAATAAATGGAGTGCATGATTTATTATTCAGTTCGTCAAAGTCAATTTTAATCGGAAACGTAAACATTTTTTTTCATATGGTGTTATTGATGGGGTAGCTGTAGAACAATAAAACACACTCACATCTAGACACATTGTGTCATGTGTGTGTATAAAGAGTCGAAGTATTGGGTATAAAAGGCCAGCATGACAGCAGAAACATGTAATATATGTAAATCCACAATGTGCATTGAATTTAAAAAGTGAATTGAATTTTTCTTCGTTTTATGGTATTAGCTCACTCATTCAAATTACAATATTTACAGTTCAAATTTGCAGATGTATGCTTTTCAGGCAAGTTTTCGCAGTATCAAAGAGTTTTTTGTAATACCTACTAGATCAACCGCAATTTTTTTTAACTTAAAATACCAAATACCTCTAGTTATATTATTTCTCATTTCTTGAATATCAAATCCTGATCAAATTCAGCAGGGTATGTTATTCTGTTGGGCAGATTTCTTGTTCTCTCACTTTATGTAAAAGTACTTTGCTGACAGTAGCTTGTCCTCTCTTTACATTACGTACTACTTTTTAGTGTTCGTCCAAGCCACATACATATATATGTATTATATACATTTAGTTGCTTGGCAGCTGCTTACCCCATGGGAGATATAATAAAGATAGACATAAAAACAGAAAAAAAAAACAAATTGTCGTATGTAGTATTACCGCCATTGCGCTTATGTAGACTAGTCTCATCAAAATTTCACATACAACCCACTTTTACGTTACAAGAAATGTACTTCCCTAGCGGAAATAACACCACACATCCATAGTACATGTATGGTTTTCGTGTACATGTAAAGATATTGACACTAAAGTTATTTTTAACGTTTGTGTTAGGAATTTTCGTACAGCAGGAAGATGTCCCCACATTTTGCTCTATTTAATGTATTAAATTTAATGCGGAGCAGTAGAACATAAATTTAATAGTATAAAACATTGTAAAGTTAATACAACTGTGAATTGTTGGAATAAGTACATTTTACAAAACTGTCTTTAGACAATTACATTTTGTATTCTTTGGGGATGCGCTCGCATAATAGCCGTGTCAATTCAAATGAGGTTCCCTATCAAAAATAGTAAAAGAGTATCAACAATTGCAACATGATTGTGAATTTCTTTTTTGTTCCTGCGATTATCGTATATGGAGGATCTTGGAATGGAGAAATAACGTATAAAGAAATTTCAATAATTCCAGTACAGATCGTACATCATCTTGCCATCAAATTGTTCATAATCTTGTAAAGTGTAACGAAGTAAACTGGATGTATTTAAATAAAAAAAAGAAAGAAATGACATAGAGAATGATGTATGGACTGCACGTCATTGTGCAGTCGGCTGTCAATTCACCACAGACTTGCGATCGTGATATCATTAGTTATGATTCAATCAGTCTAATCCGAGCTTGGGACATATATATGATTGATATCGTCTCATGTTAAATCCTCTCTCATTTTGCGAACCTTAACAAACATTTAGCACGCACACACACACACACACATACAAATTGCTATATAGATATACTATGAAATTACCTCATTAATTTCATTTCTTTGGACATGTCCATAGAGTAGCGATTTCAATGGGACCGCGAATATCACAGAATGTATTTTTTATAAATAAAAATTATATTTAAACGAGCGGGTTGTGAGTAACACACACACAAAAAAAAACCTTTTCCAAATAATGCATAACTGTCGAGAGAATTAATTTTCTGCAATTCATACAACAATTGAATGTAAGCTGACAGTACGCTGAAAAAAAAAGACGCGGAGAGAAAGACTCTCTGGAGATTTAATTTAACAATGTAGGCAAAATCTCTTTTAAATTAAACGTCTACATGGTGATTACGGTATACTTGGGCATTGGAAGTTATATATCAGGAGTAATCCTCTTAAACAAAGTTGCCTTTTTAGAAGACTAGACTTCAGGCAGATTAAAGAGGATTATCTTGAATTCTGGGGAACCCTTTTTGGCAGTATGTTTAAATTTAAATTGTTTAGATTGACATATTACACAAGTAATTCGCATGAAGAAAATTTCAACAAAAAACCAACTAATATACGTTTTCAGTTTGAAATTAATTAGTTTGCTGATTTTTTGCCAACATTTGTATGTCTCCCTTAATTGCTCCAACAAAAGGGAAAAACTAAGACACCCTTCACATCTAAGAATAAATTTTTGTTAGTAAGCTATTACTGTTTTTGGTTACTGGCCGATCCTGTGGGATTATGTGTGTGTCCCAAGGCATTCTTCCAGCAGAACATGCACATCCCTACAAGTCTCCAGAGACGAATCGTGATGCGAGTGATGAGCAGGACTCCACCACATACGATTATTGCTAAGGGATGTGTCCTCCCTGGGTCTATATAATTTTTTTTTCATTTCTTCCATATCAACACATATTTATTGTCGTCTTCATCTATTCCGTATATATATAAAATAATTCAACAACTCAACCGTTGTACAGAAGCAAAAAAGAAATGATGTATCCGAATGGTATGTTACCTTTTCAATGTTGGTTAGCTTTAACGTGTGAAAGAATGTAATAAAAGTGAGGGCAATAGATGAGTGAGTTTGCAGAAAGAATACGAGGGTTGTTGATTGTTCTTAGGTGTTCCTGCTCGAGGGTGATTTCTTCTCCTGCTTAATAATGAAAATAAGTTGGGGGAGTGAAAGCCTATTTGTCGGGAATTTGTAATGACATGCGGGAATTTCATTTTAATGCTGGAAACAGTTGAATAATAGCGTGTTTTAGTCACTGGAAAACAAATCATGAAAATTATGTACCTCCAAGACATTTCTTTCTACGAGTATATATGTTGACTTGCCAAATTTTAAATATAAAATAATGTGTTTAATCTTTCCAAAAAAAAAATGTGTTTTGTTGTTAGAAAAGTAAAATCAATAAAAATAATTATTCAAGGGAAACGACTGTCAAAATAAAGCCAATTTCTGAGTCTTTGAAGAAGATAATAAGAAGGAGCTCGCTGTTGAAAGGAAGTGAATCTAATAAATTTCAATCAATATTTACTAGAAAATTAATTTTCTTGTATAAAAGACTTAAGTAGAATAAATAATTTTCCGCTTGCTTGAGTAAATTTTCATCGGAAATTTAAACCTTTTGGCATCACCTCCTTAGGGAATAAATGTGCCAATCAAATTAGTTGCCAATAACTCCCTGCAATCCAAAATTACTTGCGCTTGTCTGAGGAGCCCCACAGCCAGCAGTTTATTTACCCGCATGTATTCGATATATAGACATTTATTCCACCACCATCATTACCAGCCCTTCAAAGCAATTTAAACTAACGAAACTTGTGTGTCAGACGAAAAGATTTGTGTGCAATGAAGACGAATATTGTTACATCATTTTAATTAAATTTATCTCATAAATTATACTAACATATTTGGTTAAATCTGTTTATTGAGTAAACCAATTTCGAAAAAAAAATAACTAATGTGAAAATTCCTTTCAATGTCTGTACATGTATCGTGGCAAAAGTTTTTGATATTAAATTAATTCATTCATCTTCATCAATTTGGTGTGGTAGAGATTTCGAAAGTTATGCTCGTTATTTAGACATTTTTGTGAAGAACTAAAAGGAAAATTAATGCTTTTCCATTATAAATTGTCTATAAAATATTAATTATTCTTAATAATCAGCATGACACCAGCCGGCCAGTGTGTGGTTGGTTTTAGTAGAAACGGCGTGATTTATGCGCTTAGGCCCCGTGACTGACGAACAACGGTCGATCGTAAATCGAGGCTAGGGCATCTGAAGCTGAAACTTCACAGATTGTTGTGAATTATGGTCCTTCATTTACACACTGGCCTGATACATTGACATGCATGAACGGTTGCAAATTACCAAAGTACAAACATTCTGTCAATAGTTTAAACCGCCAGTGTGAAGAATTATTATTGAACAAAATAATTATTCGAATAATAATTTCGAATCAAAAATTTACATTGTTGTACTATTTATACAGTCCAACAAGTCTAGAACTCATATAATAATAATTAATGTAAATTCGAAACATTGCAACATGGAAAATTTATTATTTTCCCTTAATGGAAAATAATGTAAAATGGCGAAATTGTGTGTGATTTGTAAACTGTTTTATTAAATAGTACAAATCTAATTTCAACTTTACGTTATTTTATACAAATGTTATGTAAATTGTATGTATGCGTTTGTTAAAAATTTGAATAATTAAAATTTAATTATATTCCATTTTATACAATAGATTTTGTAGCTGTTTTCTCATTTAAGGGTGGTTTGTTTATTTTATAAAAATTTAATTGTGCTAGATTAATTTTGACAAGAGTACTATATATTTGAAAGAAAATCAAATTAATAAATTAAAAAGTCCTTTTCGTGTGCAAGTTTGCATATATACATAATACTTAAAAGTACACCGAAATAGTAAAAGAAATTCATTAGGAATAATTTATGTGGCACTTAATTCTTCACACAGCAGTAAAGCATAATAAACTGGCCATTAAAAAAAGGACGTTACGTTTTTAAACGGGTGCGGTGGTTGGCATGGAATAGGCAAAAAAAAAATTTGGCGAAAGAAACCCAAAGTAAGCACTCTAGTGAAACGAGGCCTATAATCAGGGGATTTGGAGAGTCGATAATTGTGAATTGAAAATTTCGGCAGGTTTCGACCGTTGTGCGCCCTCTAGCCCTACGGGAATCAGGGAAACTATATTTATGCTGAATATGTTTTCAGAAGAGGCGCGGACTGAATACGGATAATGGAATTACGGAAATCTCGTTCTTAGAATGACAAAGAAGAATAGTTTTTAGAGTCCTGCTAACTTGTTTACTTTTATGTCACGGTTAGTTTATGGTCTTTCATTTCCATGCGGTTGCTAAAGAAAGATGAACATGGATTACGTTTTCCTAGATTATATACTCTTTTTCTATGTAGTAACTATTTTCCTTTTGCAACTGAAGGCAAAATGTTGTTTATGATAGGTGGAGTGGTTGGGAAAAGTTGGAACTTACAGCAATTCAGAAAATATTGTAAAACAATTCAATTTAAACCAGAACAAGTTTTTGAAAACTGGTGACATTACCATGATTTATTGTATTTGAAAATTTCAACATATATTATGGAAACGTATAATTGAAATAATATAACGTATTTCACGACTTATATAAATAAAACTTTCTCTCAAAATCATACCAAATATATACAAGAAATTAAAGTTTCTAACTCTCTAATTACTTTGATATTAGTTTGTTTAACTAAACAAATTAAACTAGTTCCTGAAATTCATATAAACGCAAATTTAGAAAATTATTCGCATCTCATAATTATTTTAGTTAGTACTACTTCTTAAGCATGCATTTCACAAACATTTTCCATTCTAAAACAACAAAATTATGCTTAAGTTACAGAATTTTAACTTAAATTACAGTTCAGTGATTAAATAATTAAATAATCGTAGCAAAAAAAAATCCGACTTGTACAAAACAAATTTTTTACTAAAACTAAAACCAAACAGGAAATAATAGGCTTATGAAGACGTTTTTCTGTCAGGGCAAGACCCTTAACTTTCCACATACATGTTTTATGGTAAACTTATGAAAATGAACGCAACTTGTCCAGTTAATTACGTAACTATTTCCTTTAGTTTGAGCTCGAATCTCTATCTCTCATAGTTTACAAAGTCCAGGATCCTTCTTGAATAATGGCCAAGTATGCACAATAATAGACTGCGGGTATAATTACAGAGTTGAAAGTGTAACAGCCCTTAGACGTTTAACCTAAAACCCTAATATAATTTATTGCAGGGTTATAGCTAAAACATATTGTTTAAGAAGACATTGTTGCTGCTAATAAGGATTTCGATGTATGATTTTAAAATTAGATTTCCGATTAACTAATTAAATTCAATTTGAAGCATTTGTGAAATTGTACACTATATTTAGTTTATTAGACACAAATCATACATGTGTACAAATATGCATGCAATTTGTTGTGTCAAAGCGTTCCAATTAACTATTTGAATTAATCAAATCACTCAGAAATCACAGAATGCTCATTAATGTTCTAGGTGGGACTTTTGACGATAAAACATATGATGGTCATCAATGTAATAATGAGCTTCCATGTATCCAAAGTAAACGGTTAAAATTATACCCATGGCGATATCTATACGATCTTTTGAATAATCTAATTTCGGTTCCGAAAACGTGGGCCACTTTTAACTATTATAAATGATACTCAGAAAACTTCTAATGTTTATGGTCACATCAAATTCTTTTTTAACAAACTTCATTTGCATTGCAGAGGAGATCATTAGAGTCTGTGTATATATAAGTTTTAGGATCTGATTATATTTTTTTTTTATTTCTTCGAAATAGTTTCTTCAATTTATTACATTTTTTATTATTTTCAATTGGATAGTAGTTAGAAATTGAGCTTGAATTTGATTAATCGA
>SSSI01005455.1:39202-51564 GCA_004796505.1 Oryzaephilus surinamensis
CATCCACTTCCTACACTGAAATTATTAAAATAATGAATAGTTATATTAAGTCAATGTATCAATAATCATAATATTAATAACATAAAACATTGACCAATGTAATATTCATCAATTGATGAAATAGTATTCATTGATTTGATAAAATCGTTCATGGGACCGATTTTAATGATTAAAATCATCAAATTGATAATTTTTTCATTACATATACGTACCATTTTGGTTCGGTGAATTTGTTGTGTCAAAGCGTTCCAATTAACTATTTGAATTAATCAAATCACTCAGAAATCACAGAATGCTCATTAATGTTCTAGGTGGGACTTTTGACGATAAAACATATGATGGTCATCAATGTAATAATGAGCTTCCATGTATCCAAAGTAAACGGTTAAAATTATACCCATGACGATATCTATACGATCTTTTGAATAATCTAATTTCGGTTCCGAAAACGTGGGCCACTTTTAACTATTATAAATGATACTCAGAAAACTTCTAATGTTTATGGTCACATCAAATTCTTTTTTAACAAACTTCATTTGCATTGCAGAGGAGATCATTAGAGTCTGTGTATATATAAGTTTTAGGATCTGATTATATTTTTTTTTTATTTCTTCGAAATAGTTTCTTCAATTTATTACATTTTTTATTATTTTCAATTGGATAGTAGTTAGAAATTGAGCTTGAATTTGATTAATCGAAAATAACAGGATTTCAACAACAGATTTTCGTTTTTATCTTTTCACATAAAAGTATTTCTCTGTTATTTGTTGTAAGTGGTAGTAAAAATATATTTTTGTGCTACCATAACCGTTTATACGACTATTGAACGTTTATACTTGAACTGAATAACAATTACTTTATTACCATGCGATGCAAATTTGCCGGGTCTATTTTTCAAAAAAGGGGTTCGTTGGAATAAAAATGCTATTTTCTAGGAATATTAAGATGAATTTGCATATGCAACAAATATTTCATGTTGCAACTTTAAAAATTAATTATGTATAATTACTTTAATTTTAACTTTTTTCGCATCAGTAGCCCATGTTTAAAAATTCTTCATATAAAAGTAATTTAATAACCATAGATATATTGCGAATTTATTTAAGAAGATTACCTTTTATGACATAAACACAGGATACATGTTAATGCAAATTTATTGAAGCGGCTTCTCTTAAGCCATATTTATATGTTGACAATAAAAATCCCGTCATTTTATGTTTGTCATAATACAATCGCGCCAAATTATACGTTCAAATTTAAAGATAATTTTTTTTACTTTAGCCGGATCATAAACTCTTTAAAGCCCATATATAATAAAAGTTTAACCAAAAATGATAAACATATATGTATATATATGGTAAGTGCGTATATCAGACGAGTTGTGAGGATGCAATTTTTTAAATAAGATTTAAACATAAGAAGCTCTAACGGCACCATCATCGTGTATGCAAATCCGTTGACATACTTTTCCTTTTAGTATGTTTATTTCTGTTATTTATGTTGCGTTGGAATAAATCCACAGAAAAATTAGATATCACATAAATGTACAGGCATGAATATAAACTACATTCTTGGAATTAACAAAGATACACAATATCAAAAGTTGTTTATGGTGTGTTCTTTAATCTTTTACCTCAAATTAATATCATCAGATTTTCATATGTATATGAAGAGTGTCTCTTTTATATGGTAGTAAAAACATACGTGATGTAAAAATTAATCTAAAATCGTAACAGCTAATCGATAAAAAAGCCCTAAATAAAAAAAACTTGATGATTCTGACAGATTTGTGTTCGTGAATGACTAAATTATTCATATTTCTAGATTTGCTTTATTAAATTGTAGACATTTTCTATACATTTCAAAGCATTTCTCAAACTTTCACAGCAGCACAAGTAATATAATTTTATTATACAATTTTATAGTGGGTGATGAAGTCGAGTAGAACCCAAGGGGGTGTTGAAAGAACATACAGCAGGAGTCATTTCTATAAATGTTTATTCAAAAATGGTTGTTGCACTTTTAAATGTACCTATAAATAGTTAGAAAAAAACCTCAAAAGTACTATTAACTTTAATTAAATCCAAACACGAATGAAGACTTCTTTTTAAATGGCCACTTTAAGCTTTGCAAATGTTTAATTACAAAAAATAAATAAATAACATCACGAGACACGATCTCATCGTTCTGTATATTATTATAAGATAAAAGATGAATATTTGTTTAATAAACGGGCATTCAAATAACGGCCGTGCGAAGATAATAAAAAATAAAAATACTTCGGCCCTGTACACAACACGATGATCGCATCTAGAAATCAATCTCATTGTTTATGGGGTCCAGTTTTGGGGTCCATAATCACGCTTCCAAACGTCGCCATCTGATAGCCGTTGTTAACACGTTAATGACAATGAATTATGGGCCGATATGAAAACGAGAGTGGCTTGTCTCGCTCCTTTTTATATTGGTTTTCAATCTAGAATAGTTCGATTTAAAAAGAAGGTGGTTTCTGTTTCTTCTTTTTCTCATTTCTTTTGTTTTAGAAAACCAGTTGGTGTGCCGGCCTTTGTGCTAACTTCTTCTTCGAACCCGAACAGTTAGTCGTGCGTTAGATGATTAAAAAAAATTGTATAAAGGATCATTAATTATAACGTACTCTCGATAATTACAACGTGCTATGTATTTCAACATTGTTTCAGACGAAAGATGAACATAAAAAAGTAACTTGTATATAATAAAGTTAAGAAAAAGTCGTTCGCTTTGTAAAACTTTATTTTTCTATTGATTTTTTTCCGATGGGGTGTAAAACATTGGCTTTTTATTGTTGTTAATCAAATTTTTTTCTGTAAAATGGGTTCACTAAATTATTTCGGTTCTTTTTTTGCACAAAATATGGCGGTTGTATTATACAAGAAGATTTCCCTATTGGATTTTACGTGAAACATTTAAGGTCTATTCTATACGATCCATTTTATAAAAAAAAAATGAGTAATAGATTTTGATACTTGATCGTTTAATTTAGAATATCAAAAACGCTTTTTGAATGTGTGTCTGAAGTGGACACTAATTAAATCTAGGGCTATAATTAATGCACTTAAACGGTTGTCAAAGACTGCATTTAAATGGTGGTTTAAAAACTAAAAGAACATATACAAAATTTTTGAGTTGTAACATATTAATTGGGCCCTTTTGGTACATTAGCCACCATTATACACAAATCAACTGTAATCAAATTTAATTGATTCGTTTTAATTAGAATTTACGACTTCACCTATGTCCCATCTATTGATGTAATTATTTTATTTCGATTTCCATTATTTTTCTCTATCAATATAATATACGATATGGGGCCATTGAGAAATTTATGGCCTTAATAAAATTTCTAGTTTGGAATATTTGAATACACACAACGCGCTTTTACTGATGGTGCATTTTTAACAAGCACACACAGTGTTTTATTACATTTACTTTGTTTAAAATTTATTCTCGATATTATGAAATTTGTAACATAAGTTTTTATTGGATGAAGAAAGTTTAATAATGAAACATATTATTAGTGAGTTAGAAAAGTTGTTATATCCCAAATGCTATATTTATTTGGTAAAGTTGTTTGTTTTATGAACAACAAGAAACTTTTTTATGGTCGCATTTTGTTTTTGTTATATAAATTACTTAAATATTCTTTTGAATAAAATTAATGAAATTAAGGTCATAACTTTTAAATTTCCATTGGGTCTAAAATAATTACTGTTTATAATTATTATGTTTATCTCGAGATGTAACCAAGTGCAAATTACTTCTAGTATATTCTGTCAGCCACACTTAATAACAATCTAGGCGCCATCAGGCCATTGTTAACGTCATCATCAAAACGTATACGATAATTGCGTAAAGATGTGTTTTATGTGTGTGTTTCTTTTTTCTTTCCTTGTGTTGTATAATTGTGAGTCCGACTCTGTTTATAAGCAATGTAATAGATGCAACACAGATAGTATAAGGTGTTATTAGGTGCACTAAGCAGGTGCCGAAAGAGGCAAGCCTCACGTCTGCTTATTACGAGGGCTCATTATGTTGTTAGGTGCTGCTTAGCAAGACCAAACCTAAACCCACCTTGTCTTTATATATCAACCAACAAACAACATGTTATACATTGAAATTTACCTGAAGATGTGCGTATATTTGCTTGGCACGCATCACCAACACACACGCAGAAAATGACCAGCAAAAAATTGCAATAAAATCAGCCCACGTATTATTATAAATAAATTTAAAAATACACAATACGCGTCAGTTGTCTGATTCTATCTCGATAATTGTTATACGAAGGCCCTTTAATTTGACATGCCAATTTATGGCCGGTAAGGGTACAAATTAACAATGTTGTAGATTAATAACGTATTGGCAATATTATTAAAAGAACATTTACGTCACGCCACTGCAAAATAAATTACAGATTAGGGAATAAGGGATGTGTGTGTCCTGTTTTTTTTATCGAACTATAAAAACTGGACACCGAAATTCTGATATTAATTAAATGAAAATGTCAGCACACTGTTAATGGTAATTTAAGTTGAGCTTTTTTACCTTGTTAGGGACAATTATACATAGGAAAAAAGTGGACAAGAAGAAGAGAAACATTGTCTCTAATTAGATTAGTTAATCTATTCAGTGGAAAAGTTTACTAACAACTATCATCATGAGTGTGTTGTTCACATAAAAGTAATTCAGCTGTGTGTGGATGTACAATAAGAAGATTGATAGAATATATATATACCAGTTGCGGTATGCTTTATATGGCAATCATCGTGCAATGTCTTCTGGTAGTAAATAAGAGTCTTTGGCCATCAGTGAGTAAGCTTCGTCATTATAAGTGTTTGTTGATTTCATTATTTCAAATGGTAAAAGTAAGTTTAAAACTAGACAACATCAATTCTCTTGTTTATAATCGCCGAAACAAAGATTGTCTGATTGTAGAAAACAAATTTACTTACAAGAAAAAATATAATTAATTCAACTAATTTGTTACTGTTAGCTACCATTTTTATTTTTATCTTTTCAAACTTATTTGTTAGAGGATGAATAAAATAAAGAATGCGTAAACAATACAAAAAAGAGCAGTTTCTTAGATAAAATTCAAATGGCATACAATTATTTTTGCTACAAGCTTATCTTTTTCAGAAAACAGGGACACAAAGAGAAGGGTTTTGTATTAAAAGGTCTTTCTCATATTTTTATCGTGTTCAACAAAATTTAATTTTTCCGATCCATTTACTTTTTTTAATTAAATTTATTATACGTTGTTAAAAAAACTGTCACCTTTGCAACAACCACGTATAATTATCATTATATTATTGACATTACTAATTGGGTCATTTTTTGGCGTTTGAGGATTACTCATCAGAGCATAAAATAAAAAAATACTTTAATTTTGTATATGTACAACTTGGGCCAATCCAGAAACGAAAAATGCCCTACAGTTTCCGGTCATTATAAGAAAATGGGCGACACCCATCAAATAGCAAGTAGACAATAATGAGATGATTATAATGTTAAAGTTACTTGTTAAACCTTACAATATTTTCTGTATTTATTTTCTAACATAAAAGTGTGTAGAAAAAAATGTTAATGGTTTTATAATTACATTAGTAGTGGCTTATTCTATCCACTTCGTTAAAAATAAAAATTGTTCTCGTTATTTTTGTGATGATGAGAGTGCATAACTGAAAAATCCTTATTTACTGAAAACTAATTGGAGTTGAACGAATTTATTTACTAGAAAAGTATTATAAATTTAACATCTAAATATTTGTATGTTATTTTTTGGGAACGATCTGATTTTCAGTTAAGATTTTTCCCTTACACCCCTCTTGGTAATATTTTCCTGAAATCTGCTATTGTCCAGTTCTTCAGCTGAGTTATTTTCCAATATTATTTCCGCCTATCGATTACATTTCCACATACTACACATAAAATTCAAGTGAGCTTGAATAAATCGAAAACCAACCATTCGTTAAAATTCGGTGTTCAAGAGAGTTTGCTTTGGCCGTATTAAATGTTGGTTTTGTAGTCGATCGATCTAACATTCAAATTTAACATTTTTTCCGTTGGCTTCCAGTATTATACAAAATTTCCTTATATAAATAGAAAGCGGACAAGAACAATTTCAATCAACATTTTTTTCAACTCCAATTATAGAAAATTACCAATTAATTATATTGGAGTAAATTTAAGCTCTTGGAAGCAGGAAAGTCGTGACAATTTTTACTCTTTCGAGTTGACACAGTTAATTACTGAGTGTAGATGACAGGTTTAAGAACTTGTTGACGTTTGCTTTACCGCCCTTTAAAAACCTCAAGCAGGAAATGCTGTCAACTGTTATGATAACGTGTTCGAATTTTATTTAAAATATAATTTTAATTCGTTTTTATGCACACATTTAGACAGGGAAATACTGGTACCAGTTTTTCATCTTGTAGAAAAAAACCTTTTTTTCACAATGAAGAAAAGTTTTTATGATTTCATTTGAGCGTTTGTGAAAAAAGGAATCATTTTTTACGTATATACTATTGTACGCAATTTAATTTTACTGCCGCCCGGCTGGTAAAAGTAAAAGTGAGATGTTAGAAGTTTGTCGTAATAATAATAATACTGGAAATTTCTTTTACCACAACGACACACACTCACAGAACTGTTGAAATATTTATTTGAGTATGAAAAGACATTAAAAAAATTTTATAGTTATTTTTTGGGCCCTGTGTGTGACAATAGCATGTGGTTTTGTCGTTACACTTTCTATATTTACAGTTCTATTTCTATAAAGTTGTTTTTTGTTTTTCGAAAAAAATTTATTAAGTATTTGTTGGCCATCCATGTGGCTTTTTTTATATATCTGTGTTGATGTGAACGAAATTAAATTAACAAAAAGTTGACAATTAACTACAGTCTTGTACACGAAAATCCTTTTAAAGTTTATTGAAACCAACACCATTTACCTACCCTCATAATACCATCTGTTTGATAAATTCCATTCTCTACCAATTAAGTGTCTAGTTTCAAATTTCAAACGTACCTTATAGGTTGCAGTGGACATTTGGTTAGTCTATAATAAATTGTAACGACTCCTAATGACACAAAATCCCCGATAAACCAATTTAATTGGTATTAGAAAGACTGTTAGTTATTTACTGAACTATTCAATTTAATTTAAACCCACAGTTAGATATACTAATGTGAGAGTATCTTTTATTTATTCTTTTTTTCTTTAACAAAAAACATACCGATATCTATTGAGTATGTTCGAAAAATACATACAAAATCGCATTGTGGTTTTCAATATGCATTAAAAGTGATCATCCGGCATGATCGTGCTATTGGGGATGGGTTTTGATGGCAAGGGTAATAAGTGGATTTGATAAAGGAAAATGTGCTGTGCTTGTGGTAGTAGAAATGACGTCGTTTCGGTGCACAGCTAGCATGAAAGAGGGTCAATCGTTCCATAAACCTGGGATTGTCACGAGCGGAACTGAATTAGCTTTTTGAAAGCTTTCTGTTTAGATATTATTTTATAAAGAGTGTAGAAATGAGGTTTCCATAAAGCAACAAAAAAATTTTATAAAACTTTACACTATCTAAAAAGTTTTTGAAAAATATAAGCCAATTCCACGAAAATGACCATGTATACGTTGTAATAATTTTAATTAACTGTTGAAGCAAGTCTTTTAGATGTTTACCCTATAAAATAATATTGTTAGGTAGATCTTGGATGCTTACGGAAGATAAAACATATGCTGCAACATTTACTACCTACGCGGTAGTAATGCTTTGTAAAATTTTCTCCCTTTTATAAAATAGATATTATAACCGCAAGCATTTTAAAATAAAAGAGCTTGATGGAAAACTTTACTAACTCATCAAACGGATCTGTAAATAATTGTGTTTTAAAACTTTTTTGACATATTAAAGTTAAATTTTGCAATAAAAACTTTAAAATTAGCTCTGAAACAACATACACAGTACAATATGTCAAGTTTAATACATTATAATCTACTTTCCGTACATTAAAATGCTATAAAAAATGTGGCCAAACAATTCTTACTTGGGATAAGTTACTTTGAATTCTTATTCTTGTATTGATTTTCGTGTAGATTTGATTCTTGCAAATCAGTACAATTTACATTTGGAACGAGAGATTAGAAATCTACATGATCAGTATAGTAGCCCGTTATTTTATCTGGGACTGCGCGTCTCATAAAAGTGACAGTGAACAACATTATTACGAATATTGAGAAGTGAAATCACGAGAAAAAGTCACGATTATAAGTAAACGTGATTCATGCACTTGCTGTATATACATATACTCGTACATATGGTACAGTGCAGTAGATCACAACATATACAGGGTCGGATTTAATCGATAAAAACGAAATATACCTACACACAAGTTTAAATAAGGATCTATACTGTGTCCGGTATATACTTGCCTCTTGAGCAATAAAACTTAAAAATGATGTATTACTTTCTATGAACCAATAGTACGTTTAATTCGTCAAATTAGTTTAAGAATGATATAATTGCTTATTTAAGGGTTTTCATCCCCTACAATGTGTGACATTTACAATCACAGCGGCAAGTATACAGAGGACAGACTTTAAACATTTTCCATTTGAATGATAGAACAGATTACTGGTGTTGTGAATTGCTGAGGCTTGATAATACGGTTCTGTATTATATCAGTTGCTAAACTTGCATTCCATTGTCGATATTCCTTGTATATAAGGGAGAGATTGTGGTTTGGCTTTAGACAGCAGGAAGCCCAACTTATATACACTTATTTTACTTATTCAAACAACTGCAAATACACCTTGTATAGACAACTGTTAAACTCTGGCTTTTGTTGCACCGGAACAAAGTTATATTATTCAAATTATAACAACCCGTGCTTAACACATCACGATTAAAACTTTCTTATCTATTTTCTGTATCAAATGAAAAATGAGAGAAAAACTTATACGTAAACATATCTTCAAATGATGTGAATAAATAAATAAAAAAAATGTGCCCCATAAAAATGTTTACGTTATCAATTTTAATTTCAGTTCTTTAAGAATTTTACTACTATCAATATAACTTGATTATAATAGGATTTTATTGTATAAAACTTGTAACTTCTGCTCGATTAAATGTATGCATATATAATATAGATTCAAATTGTTGTTTGACCCTCTTTTTGACCTTTTTGCATAATAAATTTTATTTTATATAACAGTTATAAAATTCTTTGGTTGATTTGTTTTATTGTTCCACATTTTCAAAAACTGTTTTTCGATTATATTTTATGTTCAAAACAATTTGTGTGTTTATCTACAATTGAACACTGTACGAGTATATACAATATAATAATGCAATTTAAATTTAAACCTTTAATTTAGGAAGTTACAGTAAACTCAATTTAATTTCTTATTATAGATTCAGTTCAAATTTATTTTGTTTCATTAAAATTTGTTCAAATGAGTTACTACTTTTAAGTAATGACTAAAACGGTTATTTATAAACTTAGCCCCAAAAGAATCCATCTAGACTAAACTGACGACAAAACATCCACATTGGAATAATCGTTTTATTACTTGTGTGTATACACATTTATGCCCAAAGAAGAAGTGCTTAGATAAATACACATTTCCCAAATATAATAAAGTTAAGCATTTGAACGCAAGACGTTTTATTACTTACATCCTCTTTTGAACTTTACAACGCCTTATAAGCCATCAGTCTTAGCGAGCTGTAAAGTCTGTGTGAAGCACTTTATAACTTATATACTTCCAGGTATAATCTATGTATTTTACACTACCAATCTATAAAAGTTAATGCCGCTTTGGTAATTATGTCATTAATTCTGTCGGTGAAGATCTTTTGACTATATTACGCATATAATGCGAACATCATGTTTAATATTGATGTATAAGACATTAAGGTTGATGGCATAATTACTTTTCATCATAAATATCTCTTTTAGACGATTAAATATACGGAAAATGTTTTAATTAAAAATTTTCCATAATTTCACCAAACAACATAATAAGTATTAGAAAAATTAATACGTAATTATATATACTTATATATAGAGATATTTTGAAAATTATATATACATTTTGTAATTAAATAATTTCATGTTAATTACGAGCCTTTAAAGAGTACGCAATTACAGTTGAATATCATATATGATGAAACAACCCTTAAAAAGTAGAAAAAATATAAAAAAATTCTGACCACACATACATACATGCAATTTGGTTGTGTTTGAAACTGGGTTAATGTTTTGCTTTAATGTCTGGCATAAATTAAATTACAGGCAGATAAATTAACAAAATTGAATTAGTCAATAATTATAAAGCATATGGATTTTTTACTTCATTTTAATGGTAGCTGGTTATTATATGAACAGTTGTTGAATATGGATCTATTGTTTCCAAATTAATGGCTACTTTCCCCCTAAAACAATTGCTACCACAAATTCAATTCTGTAGCAAAGAGAGTTAATAAAAAAAACACATCGAGTTAATTTTAAAAGAATTTTTTCCTAATTGATTTTTTTCTCTTCAAAATTCTTTGTTTTATTAAAGGGGTGAGACTTTTCTAAATAATCTAGATGGAATGAAAGATGAGCGACTAAATTAGGGACTTTCATCATCATCAATGACAAATTAGCGTCATGGATCTTACAACAAGGAGCGCCAACTGGAGTTCAAGATGTTACAAAATTTTTTCCCCTTTTTCTAATTTAATAAAGTAAATAAAGTGATTTCATACATAGGCGATGTTTAGCGTACAACAACCCCAAAAATCTTAAATTTTGATAAATTTTTTACATTAAATTCGACAATAACATGAAATTTCATATTAAATTCAATATATTATTTTAAACAAACGTACACGTATAAATAAATAATTATAAATTATTGCAGTTGCCAATCTCTGTTTAACAAAACACAAAACAGTGAACTAAATAGGTTATTTATATAAACTGATTGAAAATAAAACTAGTTTAACATAAAACATAATTTATTTCATGTACAATTTTGCAGTTGAATTTATACTAAATATTGTAAATGGTAATGCATATGCCATGTATTTAATTATGTTTGAATTTAGAATATATATTCATGTAATTGGTAATAGACCAATATATTATGTTATTTACATTGTTGCATCACAAGGTTTGTTATTAACGTAAACTACGAAGCAATATTACCGTGTATGTACCTATATATACAAGGGTTAAAATTATATTATTGTATAGTTGCTATTCCAAAGCATAACTTATTTCCAAAATTCTGTATTTGTATACATATACATATATGACACAATAATAAATAGTATTACGAATTCATCACAATATCAAAGGATTATTCTATATGCAAACACTGATTATTACATAAACCGATTTAGTTTTATTATTAAAAATAAAAAAAAATAATAATTAATCAATTGTGTTAAATAGGTAATATAAAAATACGAACAACAAGTTGTTAATTTACACTGTATATTTTATATACATTTTAGTATGCAAATTAACACGAGAAAAAAAACACCTGACTCAAAAGTTTAGCTTTATTTCAATTAATTTGAATTACAAAAGTTTAACTCCTGATTAAACAAAGTTACTCTTTAATCAGAAACTTGGTTTCGTAACATTTGTTTACTTTCTACCCTTAGTGGTGTTGCTGAAACTTCACTTATATATTTTACTTTTGTTTGCCAGAGTCGGATGTATAATAAAAAAAATATATATACCAATCTTAAAATTCTTTCTGGGGTCAGTTTTGCTCATTTCAAGTGTAAATGTTTGTTAACAATGACCTGAAAGGCTAATTTAAAACAATGGCACGATAAAATGGTGCCCAATAGATACATCCTGACAAAGATCATCATCCCATTTTAACTGGCTGCAATCGGGATCAGAATTCTAGTTAACCTGCTGACTTGCACTACTAAGCAGGAAATTGAAATGTGATTAAAGTAAATACAGTTCCAAAGAGCCCATGTCTATTGTCTGGTTCAGAGATTTTCATTGTGGGACTTTTGATGGTAGATAGTCTGATTTTTATATTGTTTGCATTTATATGAAGGAGTGCAGTTTGAAAATGTCATATAGAAATAAACGATAAACTCTTTTCAGTCAGAATAGTTCCGTTATCAAACAATAAATTTGAATGAAACGTACGTAATGTTTTGTTGTTTTTACTGTAATTTTACTTGTTTAAATAGCATTTGAACAAACTGTAATATTTACTCACAAATGTCCAATTTATCACGAACGTGCACTTTTAAATGGATAAAGAATAAGTATTTAATACATATTAAAT